>CAEGAF010099058.1:0-14841 GCA_903067075.1 Micropoecilia bifurca | reverse complement strand
TAGACTGAGCAGAACAGTCTTGTGTGGAAGAGGCCTGAGCTTTCACTCAAAAGCTGCTGAAGTTTGCAAGAAGGTCTGTAAACAATGCAAAATGTCTGAAAGCAAAGCTCAAAACTTAAATAACTTTATTCAGTTAAAAATAATCCGTTTTTTTACTTTTTATTGCAAATTTGAACAAAATATTTTTGATTTTCACAACTGGGAGCATCTGTGTTTGTGACGTATAAAGGAAAATTGTTATCGGCGATTTCACAAAAGCATAGAATTTAACACTTCAAAATGACAAAGTCAACTTTTAATTAGCTGCGTGAGGCTATGAGACCTTTATCCAGGGAGGCTAATCTCTACTAATGAGTGTGTTGCTGTAAACAAACTTGTGTGACTCATGTCATAAGCAAAAACTGTTTCCATAGCAGATTTGCAAAATAATTTTGAAAAACCGTCATACTTATGTAACCCTTTTGTCAAAAAACATCTTTTCAAAACTGTTGTTTCCTTTAAATAAACTTTGTTTTGTAATTCCAATTTGTGCAATTTTATGGTCAATGGAAGAGCAGCTACTGAGTGGGGAATAAGGTGTTTTTTTCCTTGTGTGGGCAAATAATACAAAGGAAATTGTGAATATGGAGAGACTTTTATGAATGGAAAGAATCACTCTCCTCTGGTGATGTTAATTAGACATTTCAGACCTAACATCAAGAAGCTCCCTTTGTATCAGGGGCCATTTTGGAGTTTGTTGCCATAGAAAGTATTGGACGCAGCAAGAATAGTGATTTCCAAGCAGAACTCGCTGAACGAATGCGACACTGACAGAACGTCCCTGAGGCAGATGATGAATGGCTTAATTCAGAGGAAAACCAAAAGTCGCCACAATAACAAAACACAGTATGGTCAAGTGTTCTGCATTTATATATCACATATACAGAAGACAATTTCACTTGATATGTAGTTCAGTTAGAAGAGTGCAGGACATCCAATCAAAAGGATTCGTGTTCAGAACTTTCTGCTTTTATGCGTCTTTATTGTGCAACTCATCTGAGCTAAAGCGAATCTACATTCAGATTTTATTACAAAGACATCAAACATCAAGTGTTTACAATGTGTTTAGTCAAGAAATCCTTATGATGACATAGTTCAGAAGTATCAGCATCACAAGGTCTCTGGGGAGATGAAGTGGTTTGTTCACTGCAGGAGATTTAGGTGCAGTTTTACAATAAAACAAGAAGCTGACTGTAACCGTAACAGTAATGGATGTCCATGCCTCATTAACTAATCAGTTAACGACTCACCTGCATCTCTCTGGCTTCCTAATGAGACTAAATAATAACAAAGTGTGACAGTAACACAGTCTGTCTGTGGGCCAGATAACAAGTACATGAAAACACCCTGAGGCAACCGTTGTCCCTCCTGTTGCTAGGGCGCAGCATTAGCTGGCTAAGCTAACCGCACTGGATTTTACTCAGTCTGCAGAAGAGTGAATAAAAATGACAGTAACTGAACTTAACATCTATGGACTCTAATGAATAAAGATTATTCAAGTTACTGTTAGAAAGACTCCTGACAATGGTCACAGATGGAATGATCAGGTTAAGAACACTGATAAAAGAAGTGAGTTAGGGAGAGTTGCAGACTGCACAGATAAAAAAACATGTCAAGGTATTGCTTTTCAGAACTTATAATAATCAAAGCAAACGGATCAAATTCACTGAACATTTTATCCACATTATCTGTGTTTTCTTGGTTGTTGTGAGGAAACTAGCTACTCTAGGTGTGTGTTTTAATGCTGAAGGAAGGCGTTTCCTCCAACTGTTGCGCAGTCGGAGATCATATTCCACATGGTTTGGTAGATATTTGAGCTTCATTCACCTTTTCATCATGTCAAAGCAGTCTGCCCCGTCTTCTCTGGCCTCTGACATCAGCAAGGTATTTTCATTCTCACACCTGCTGCTTTTTCAGAGCTTTTCTCTGTAAACCCAAGAGCCTGTTGTGGATAAAACAATCGCGGTGGATCAGGAAAGTCTGACATACTCCAACCAGCAACCATGTCACTTAAGGCCAATTTGATCCCGGCTACATCTAGATGCCTTTGAATTGCTGATGTTTGTTTGGCTTAATTGCTGTTTCTGTTGACCAGTAATTAAAAAGACATACCTAATAAACCGGCCAGTGAGTGTGTCGTTTAACTTGAAAGGTTGTGTATATGATTATCGAAGTGAAGCGTCTGAGACGGCTGCTAGCGTCTGAGATTATGAGGGCTGATGGTGCAGCTCCTCCATCATGTGTGTGATCAGGAGACGGCCGCATGCTTGACCCTGCATGGTTGTTGCTGTCATTTTTCTTGCAAACCCAATGTTGTGTATCGTTCCAGACGCCATCAGAAAGTTTGCTGCAACATTCGATGCATGTTCTCAGCTCCACGCATCCCTCATGTGTGCTATGCAGGTTTGCATTTTGTTAATTATGATAATTTCCTCTATTCTTGTTTTTTTTTTTTTTTTTTTTTCAATTATTTCTTGCTGCAGCAGGTGGGAGGTGTTCATCTCATCGCCAGTGTTGTGGCTCTTTGCTGTGGAATGAAGCCATTAATAGGAAACACTGTAATTAACCCAGCGGAGCGTTAAAAAGAAAAAAAAAATTCACGTTATTCATTTTAATGATCGGAAACATCTTTGTTTCATCGAACGCTTTTATTTTCACAAACGGAAAATAGGTGGAAAAGTTTAGATGGTGGAGAAGTTTAGATGTTAAGAGTCCATCATCGACACTGATGGTACAGTTCTCATCGGGGCTTTGGAGCAAACTGACGTTTTGTCTGAAGTTACTTGAAACTGATGGATTTGACGATTCATAGAAGACGATTGATACCAGAAATCCTCTGGTTTTAGGTGAGTTGGAATAACCAATATTATTTCTATTTGATAAAAGCTACAATAATGAGAAAACTAATATTTCAGAGATGTATTTGTTAATGCCATTAGAATCAGAAATTTGCATATAGAATGATTCAGGTTTCTCTAGATAATGAGGGAGAGACCTGATGTTGATGCCATGGCTTTGGCAACTTCTGATAAGTTAACTGGCACCTTGGAGTTACATGTGGATGTATTATAAAATCTCACCTGGGAAAGTCGACCGAAACCAGCCAAGATATCAGGAAGAGAATTATGGAGCTGCTGCAGCAGCCTGGTTCCAGATGCTTAAAGGTGACACATTCATCTGTTCAAACCGGTGCACTTCATAAAATAGATGGTTTCATGTGGAAAGAACATTACATGGAAATGTTGAAGCAACATATAAAGACATCAGGCAGGAAGTTGAAGTTCCTGGGTCTTCTAGACAAACAGTGGCTGTCAGAATCTAGACAAAATGGCTTAAGAACGACTTCAGGACAACAAAGTCAGTGAATCGACATGGTCGTCACAAAACCTCTACTTCAGTCGTTTGGAGAATTTAGATCTGAAAAGAGGAGTGTGTGAAAACCTGACCAGTTCAGCCAGGATAAAGATTTAAAAAAAATTCTACTAGGTATTAAGCAAATGTATGTAAATTCTGGTTCCATTTCTCTTGACCAGTGTTCACTCTCATTATTTTTTTGGCACTTAGCAGATCCAAAACAAGAAAAGTTTGGCTTGATTCAAACAGTGCCATATATCAGTGTCTTTAACCATTTTGTGTTGCTGAAGCCTGTGTGTTGACCTGCAAGGATGAATAAAAATGAAAATAACAGTCATGATATTTGGTATACGTATATCTGTGGACTGGATGACCTCATTAATTAGTTTCGACATTAGATTTTTTAAAAACTCCCACAACCACCAGAAAGATGATGGCAAATGAGGTCCCACATTCACATTTCTTTTTTTGTAATATAATTCAGTCAAACCTGAGCCAAGCCACTCTGCAGCAGCAGCAGCTTGCAAATATTTAAGCAGTGGCTCTCTGGCTTTTGTTGATTTTTAGTGTCAGATCAGACGTCCCTTTTGAGGAAGATTTATACGAGAAAGAACGGGACAGAAAAATCCAATTAAAATGGAATCTGTCAGGAACAAAATCTGACTAGACTTAATATGAATGCTCAGACTTCCAGCCTCTCCCTCCGTTTCTCACAGCTGCCAGATAACTTACAGATAGCACTTTCTTTTTTCACTGGAAACCCAGACAAACCATTACTTCTGTCAGTCCTCCCTTCTATTCTGTTTATGCTGGGCTTAATGGCTGACCTTACAGATCAAACACCAAGCTCTCCTGCCAAATGGAGGACTTCAGCATGTCCAGAGTTCATAATCATGTTTGAACCAGACAAGTTTATAGGGAGGCTGGAACAGAGAGAAAAATTTCCCTGATGCACTTTGAGCACAGCCATAAATTAGCTGGTATGTATTTCATAGCCGGCACACAATCAGCTGCGTATGTTTTCAACTCAGAGGCTTTCAAGGAGAATCTCTGTAAATAATAATAATTAGAATAAAGTGCTGTTGGCCACGCTGATTAAGCTAAAGTTAAGTACAGCTGCGTGCCTAATGAAGTTGACATGGCGCTAATGCACACGAGGAAGATCCATTTATTTTAGTTGTCAGCGCCGTAACAAGTTTAATCGTGCTATGCTTAATCAAGTGACTTTATTTATCAGCCTGATTCAGAAAATGTGAGCCGATGCAGAGATGAAGCTCTGAAGCTCTGAAGCAGACATGGTGTTGATTTTGTTGCCGTTGCTGGTTAATGTTCATGCAGACAGATTGTTGCTGTTTGGCAACAATCTGGTCACCTAAATGTCTCAGTTCATCAAATAAGTTTTAACATTTGACAAAAAAATAAAAAAAAAATTAAAAAAAATGTTTTTATGCTAAACAGCTAGTAAAGCGGCTGTTTTTATGCAACTTTATTAAACATTATATCATGTCATAATGTTATTCTCTAAAACACAAACCTGGAGTGTTGCTGTTGCCCTAATATCAATAATAACCAGTGATTTTTGGGGCAGGTGTATTTGATGTTTTTATTCCAGTTTTTTGTTAGAGAACTGAATTTCCATTCAGACAAAAAAAAAATCATCTGTCAGTTGAATCTAATTTTAAATCAAAATCTACCAAAACCTCTGAATAATTTAGAACTTAACTCTATGTATAGCTGGAACCAGTGTTTATTGTAGCTACAAGCTGAAAATATCAGTTTTTTTTCTTTGTAATTATTTAAAAATGATTGCTTTTACTGATTGCAGAATTGCTTTGTTGCTGCAAATCAATCATCAAATTACAGAAAAGAACATTTTAACAAGACCGACGGCTCGTTGATGCCGCAGCAAACATGTCACATGGTGCTGCTCATAAAACTAATTCTGTTTATCATTCACCATGCCTGTTGCTGCAAATTATGATGAGACGAAGAATGAGAGAGAACAACTGAACATCTACAGAAAACTGAAATTGATGAAGAAAGTTCCTGTCACCACGAAAAACAAACTCTAAAACATGCTATTAAAGTTGGAAGTTTAGAAGCAAAATGCAGCTCCAAAATTCATCTTCCATTAAACGTTTTGGTTAAATACCAAATGTCAAAAGGCAAGTTAGGCAGATATCCTGATCGCAGCAGCTAAGCATTCATGTTATGTTCAGGTACAGTTTTATCTTACAGTTGATCTTTCTGAGCGATGAAATACCAGAAGATAACTGTATGAGAATTCAAGGACTAATCTGGGAACCTTTGCAAACAAAGAGCAGAAGACATGAAATCAGTTTTATTATCTTCCAAACTGTTTTTTTTTACTTCCCCAAATTCCACTTTTGCCATTTTTATTTTCCTTAATTCTACTTTTTGCATTCTAACCATATTTACAAACCCAAAAGTGTGTGAAAATATGGAGTAAATAAAAAAATCACCAGCTAGAGAGGTCCAGATTTACTGTTCAAGTTTCACAAAATAATGTAGATGGTGAAACTACATTTGTGTTCAGCAGAATACTGAACGATTTTGCAAGTAATTTAAACATATTTTACTTTCATTTTTTTGTCAAAAATTTCAAACATTATGTGGAAAACAAACTATTTCTTTTTAACATCATATGAGGAAAATCTTCCTGTTCATCCGGTTTCACATGATTCAGCATCATTTCAGTAAGAATAAAACTTGGGTTTGGTCATTTATGTTTTTTAACATTCTCAGTCAGTCTTTGATGGATTCACACCTACATTTGGTTCAGTTCTGCTTCAGGTGTAGAGAAAAACACCCTGAGGCTGCAGGACATTCGCCTTCATTTTACAGGTGCCATGAATTAAAACTATGCTTGGTTATTATGTGATTGGAAGGATGAGCAGCAAAAAAAAAAACGGAGCCTGTTTTGGGTCAGTCGATACTTATAAAATATGAAAAGTGATGACCTCTGATCAAATCAACTTTACTCTAACACATGAATGACCTCAATTAAATTTATAGGAACCCATTTCAACACGTCGGTTTATGATTATATTACCTCAAAATGTTACAAACAGAAAATGTTTAACTGAGATACCAGTTACTAAAGATTTTTCATTTAGTAAAATATAGAGGCCGGAGGGTGTTATATCTTTTAGGTGACATTTCAAAGGATAGATAATAACGTTGCACACTGTGAAAAAGGATTAGATAATTGTTTTTGCTCTTTAAAAAAACTAAATTTAGAGCGTTTTTTTCAGCTCTTTAGAAGATTTTCAATCATATAAAATCCTTTAAAGTGATTTCTATTTTCTGTGTGATCTTTCTGAAAGGTTAGCAGGATGCAGACTTGGAAAGGAGTGCGGTAAGGTGTTTCTTACAATAGAGTTTGGAGGTTCATGTGAGTGTCAGGGTGGCACGGTGATTAGAGAGACCTCCCCTCATCTTAAAAGCCTGCCTGAGCACCGCTGGGTCTATGATCACTGCTGTGAGGCAGACAATGCTTTGACCTTCCAGTAGAGATGGGTGACTGAACAGAAGAACTTCTCCTGCAGATCAGTGTCACAGAAAAGAGTGCTTATTATCAGCAGCCTGGCTGATTCCCCTGCATGACTCTAGCAGAGTCTTCAAAAAGCAAAAACAAGAAGCTCTGGGGGGAAAATGGCCTCCATTCAGTGGCATGAAGCCACAAATTCTTAAAAATACTCGTGAAATTCACAAAGCACCAAAATAGCACATATGGTGGCTATTGCTGCCAGCCAATAATTCTGTTAGGGATTGACTCATAATGTTACTTCTGTGTCACAGTGGAAAGTTTAAAGTCAGACGAATTCCAAGAAAGATCCACTTAGTAAATTCAAAAAGCAGTTTTCAAATAAATGTATTTAATAAAACGAGGAAGATTTTGGGAAAAAAAGTGTCCCACTACATCTGGGAAAATATTTAATATTTCATATTGATGGCAAAACACGGGGGTGGGAGTGTGATGGGTTGAAGCCAGAACCTTGATTGTGTTTCTGGTACGTCCATAAATTTAAAGAACAAGCAAAAACAACAATGCCTGACAAAGTTGCTTCTTTTTGCCCATTGGGTTTAATATTTGCTTCAAAAGCGATATGATTGGCCGCTAGAGAAGTTGTGTTAAAGTTGGGCTAAAACAAGTTAGCCTATCAGCGAAGCTGTTCAATAGCATCTCAATGTTAAACATGTTGTAGCAACACAGATGCTAATGCTAATGTTAGCATCCACATTTCTAAAGAACTTGCATGAATGATCAGGAGTTCGTGAAACGCTTTAAAGTAAGTTGATAGAATAATGTGTATTTGATTAACAATTTAGCAGCAATAAAAAGGCTTTGAATTGAAAATGTTGCTTATTTTGTCTATAGATTGATTAAAGTGAAATTAATTGAGATTAGTTAATGACACATCCTGCTATTAACCGGATTACACTTTTTTTATAGAGTCGTACAACTAATTAAAATATGTTTAATCTAAAAAAAACAACAAAAAGAGCAAAGGTGTTGTAAGGGGGCAAACACTATTTCATTACTCTGTGTAATTTCTAGCTTTTGCCTTGGTGTGTGTGCTGGGGTGTGTGTTGTCTCACACGGTGGTCTGTTTGATGTTTGCTCTCGTCTTTCACTCAGATTACAAATTTGCCGGGGGAGCCGTGCCCATGTTGAGAGCTGGATTAAAGTATCCGTATCGCAGCTGAAGGATAGCCAAGTTACAGCTGTGCGCGAGTGATAGACGGGGTCTCAGCGGTGAGAATGGCTCGTTTTCAGGGGGATCATCCCCCCGTTGGGTCCAGCGGAGGTTGCAGGGCCGTTCTGGAGCACAGCTGCTAGATGCACTCCTGTCCGGTGGCGAGTTTTAAAGCCTCGCAAGTGAAAGTTCTTTTGTTTGCAGTGAAGCTGTTAGCTGAAACAGTGCATGTCCACAAATGGACTGGCTCAAGAGGATTTAATTAACAAGACGCTCTCAATTATACAGAGGAGCCTTATCCAGTCCGAGGCAGCTAGTGAGGAATCCTCATCAATTATGGATCCAGAACCACATCCCACGGGTTATGCTTCTATTTCTTAATATCTGTTCTGACTCGTTTCATTATAGCCAAGCATGTAAACGACTTTGAGTGAGCATCGACGTCCGTCTGCGTGGATGCTGCTGGAAGTCCTCATCAGCAGCAGAAAGTGTCTCCTCTTCTTTTCAGGGACGGTGTGAGGAGTGGACACTGAGCTGGCCCGAGGCTGGGAAGCAATTGCAGAAGATTCAATTGGAGTTGAGAGTGCTGTATGTCTCTGTGTGTGTGTGGATCCTGCTAAACCGAGTCTCCACAAAGGGCCTCGTTTGATGCAGTGGATTATAAAAGCTGAAGTGGCTTTAGTTGGACGCGAGCCGAATGCCACATCAGCAGTCGCTCTGTGAGAGCCACTCATCATGGATTCCTTATTTTAAAACTGCACAGTTTAGCATATTAAAACATTTACATGTCACTGTTAAGTCCTGTTGGCTAAGACGGTTTCTCTTTCTTAAGAATTTTTTTCTTAAAATACATCACTTGCCACCAGAGTCGGTCCAAGGCTTTTTGCAAGTTATGTGGCTGCTTAGGACCCCCAACAAATCCAGGGTAGCAAGATGAAATATATGTCTAAATGGATGTTGGATAATAGAGGCTAAATGCTAATACACATGAAACATTACTTCAGGGTTGTTGTAAACATAATAGGTTAATCTCTTCCAGTTGTTGGGACATGTAAGGGCCACTTTGCTTTTCAAAATGCCATTGTTTTAGCTTGCCACTCCATAACAAGAACACCAGAGTGAGTACCGTAGATAAATCAAAAATCCTCAAAAATTAGGTCAGTGCTTCCTGTTTTTCTGAAAATGCTTGTCCATCTGCGGCGCTTCTTTCCCTTCTGATTTCTTCAACAAAATTACATTATTGTAATTTCACTTTAGCATTTTCCAGGTTTTGTTTGACTCAGCTACATTTCATTTGAGCTCTTAATAGCTGATTTTTTTTGAAAGCATCTTTTAGAAAATGAAGTCGAGCAAATCCACCAAATGTGGTTTAATCATAGCTACGGGAAATCAAACCCTAATCTGTTTGTTAAACTGGTGTGCAAACCAAAGTGTGCACAATACAAAATACTCTTTCACAACACAGAGTCCAGAAGCTACTGGACTCTGTGGTATGAAGAGGGGAAGATTCAGATGACAAATGGCTGTTGGATCATTTAACCAATCAACAATTCAGATGAATCTCGAATTGGACCACACTCAGTTTCATACTCGGTTTCACAGTTAAAAGTCCAATCAGAACTTCAAAATAGAGTACCAATATTTTCAGTCAAACCCAACAGGAGGCGGTGTCAAAACTCTAACTGGACTATTACCATGACAACCCGTCATTTGTATAGGCTACAGTAGCTCAGATAGGACAACATTAACCTTTTCTTTTTTTCAAACGAGTCCGAGTCAAGTCTACAGACTTGGCTGTACATAGGTGCACCTAAAGTCTGCAGGTTGTAAACTTGAGTTCCCATCTGAGCTGAGCAGCAGGGGAAGTTAAAAGGTGAGAGGTTTTGGTTAACAAGCCCTTTTGTTTTTAGTCTGTCTGCAAACCATAGTGTAAGCAGCAGAGCCCTGGAGAGACGAGCAGTACCACGTCTCCACAGTAAGTCTGCACAAACTGTTCTCTGCTGCTTTGATACGGGGGATTATCCTGAGTCGTACTTTCCAATCTGAAACTTCAAAAATCCTGTAAACAAAACCCAAAATCAATGAAAATACAGCAAACATCAGCTAAGAAAGGATGAGATTTGATTCTCCTGCCTCTGTTTCATCTCGATGGTGGTTCTGCTGCGAGGCGACTGGTGATTGAGATGCTGTAAGTGGACCAGTGCAGTAGGTGTGATATTGGTTTCTTTGGCATTAGCATTCTAGAGAGCGTTCTGAAGCTCTGCAGTGATTATCAGCTCGATGCGATGCAAGGCCAGCCTGGGGTCAGACAACGAAAGAGGCTGGGGGGGACAGTGGTTCAGACCTTCTGGCCTCATTAGTTAATTAGAGCACAGAGTGATGATTTCAGTCTAACTGGCTTCTTAGCATTCAACAACACTTACCAAGTGCCCAGTCAAAGAAACACGCAGTTTGAAAGTTGAGCAGAGAAAACAAACTTCATTTACTAGAAATAGAAGTCAGAGGATTGACGTCGTTTCTATGTGTATGCAGTTTATCCCTCATTATCCATCCATCCATCCATTTTCTTACACCCTTTGTCCCTTAATGGGGTCGGGAGTTGCTGGTGCCTATCTCCAGCTGGCGTTCCGGGCGAGAGGCAGGGTACGTCCTGGACAGGTCGCCAGTCTGTCGCAGGACAACACAGAGACACACAGGACAAACAACCATGCACACACACACTCACACCTATTTTATTCTAATAACATTGTAGTCTCTGTGGTGATGCTCTAATCATTGTCTCTGCTGTGATTTCTGCCCCATCCCCACCTGTTCTCTACCTCTTACACCAGATCACATTTCCTATTTTCTGACTTATTGCCTGGCCTCAGTTGTATTTCTGTTAATTACAATGTACCAAGGGATTTGACCTCCTGACAGAGAAACCCCTTAAAAAGTTAATTGGTTGGAGCTGAAGCATTTCATAGGTTAGACCTGGTTCAAATTGCTTTGAAATGCATTTCATGATCTGCTCCTGTGAAGATGTGGATTTGTATGTGTGCAACTTCTGGAACGACAAATATGAGCATTTGGGACTTAATTAGCCTTAATTAGCTGAATCTGACAGCATCATCTCAGTTAAGTAACTTATTGTAGTTTATTATACAATGTCCACTTGGAGATATCTCTATACCATTTATGACCGAACACTGTATTGCTAATGTCGTTAGTCTGGCATAATATTATGATGTCCAGCTGAATGGGTCAAAGCAGTCCTGACCCGTCAAAGCCACAGACTCCACTGCAGCCCTGAAGGTGTGCTGTGGTATCTGGCACCGACATATTAGCAGCAGAGCCTTTAAGTCCAATAACGTGCAAGTTGGAGCCGTCATGGATCAGAGGAGTTTTTCCTCCACATTCCACCAATGTTCAACTGGAGAGGGAGAGAGAGGGCGAGAGAGAGAGAGAAATGTCCAAGAGATATCTTGGACATTTGGAAGCCAAGTCACCACCTCAAACTGCTCGTTGTGCTTCTCGAACCATTCGTGGAATATTTTTGCTTTGCGGTTTTTCTATCGTGTTGAAAGAGGCCACAGCCATCAGGCAGAGGGTGAATGTAGACTGTGATCAATTATTGGTGAATGCAAAGCTAGCATCCACATAGATGATCTGGTCAATGGTTTCCCAGCAGAGCATAGCATAAGCTGCTCCAAAATGCATCCTGTTTATCAGGGGAGAGATGCACACGAGATGTGAAAGAAGACTTTATGTTGTGAACCAGGCCACTTTATTCAATTGCTCCATAGTTTAGTTTTGGACAGTGGAGCAATGAGAGGGTCAGCTTTGGCTTCCTGACTCGTCTGTATCCTGATACCATTTTTGTCAGAACTATTGTTGACTTGTTCAGCGATCAGAGCTGCAGTTGTAGCTGTAAATCTTTGTTTTAAATCTATACACTTTCCATGTTTCTTGCTTCTGAAACATCAATTTTGAGGAAAGAATATTTATTTACTGCCCAATCGGTGCGATAGCAAAGTGGGAGTCAGTAATAATCACGTAATTTTCAGGTAGACAGAAACTAATGACTTTGTGGTGAATGTTTCTGTAGAGAGCAAGAAGTGACTAAAGAAATGACATCAGGGTTTTGGTTAAACTTACTTACTCTGTACTGCTGCATCCCAGGTGCACTAAGGAGCATTTTCAAAGGTCCTTCCTTCTAGCAGCTGCATAACTTTACAATCATCATTGCTCCCGGAGAAACTTGATGTGAGTTTAAGACTGTTATTTGTAGATTTTTCATTTCTTGTAAATAGTCTGTTGCTGTTTGCGCTCCAATGATCTTACTCATTTACATATTTCTTTGTACCAGAGTAGATATGCTGTCTTTCATACAGTAACTGCACAGTATTTCTTTCTATTGGTGTAAGTTTTCCTTTATTGTACAGCCTCTGATTTTCACTTTCTGATTTTGTATTTTTACCTTTTGTGAACCTGGATACGTCAACCTGCATCTCACTTTGATTTCCCTCAAGTGGGGCAATAAAGGTTATTTCTATCCTACTTATTTAGATGAGTTATTCAGTAAGAAGGAAACATTTACATTCAGATATTCCGTGGAATACATTCAATATCCATGGTGTATGTAAACCAACACCAACATGAAGGAGTTTCGGTTCCACCTCTGAGTCTCCTATATGCTTCATAATGACACATTTATGATCTCCCACAATTTCAATGGCAAAAGAGAAGAGGAAAAAGAGAACTTAAAAGCACCAATGTAGTGGCAGTTCCTAAAGTAATTGAATCTGTTCTGCAAATATGCATCGTAATCAAAGATGAAACCTTTTAGATGCTGACTTCTGCTCGGCTCAATGACATCCATTTTGAAACGTTGCTTCTAATCCGACTCCTTAGTTCTTCAAATGTGATTAGAATAAATCCACAAAACCCAGGACTAAACAACCAGTCACAAGGGATCTAACTGCCATTTCCACCCTTGCTGTTGTTACCAACCTTTGTGTAGCAAACGGCCTCTGCTGCAGGGAGAACTAAACCACATGAGGTAGCAGGTGAAAGGTCACTCTGTGAAACTTTCCAAATAAACACGCAGGCTTTTCCAAACTTCAGGCAGAATCAGCTTTATTATTCTGTGAATCCTGATTCTTCTCCAATAACATGAGAAAAGAAATCCACTTAACATGCTTCATTCAAATGCTGAGAATATGAAAGCTATTGATGGAATGTGCCAGGCGTTTTACTGTTGTTTTACATAAGACATTTTGCTTATTAGGCACAAACTTCCATATAAAGGGGACTTACAGGAAGACGAAGAGTAATAAGTGAAGGAGGGAAACAAAGTATTCTGTTTTCACTGGATTCAGATGGAGATCATGAGAACCACAATCTCACACCTCAGCCAATGAAACGGGTTGTTTAAATGATTCCATCTCTTCTTCAGATTCAGCCTTTAGAAAGACCTTTTATGTTTCTAACACAAGCATGGCGATCTAGTGCAGAGTGGTACGAGTGCTGCAGCTTACTTAGCTGAAAGAGAAATGTAGACCTTTGCCTTGTGTTTTATAATATTTAACAATTTTGTCCTTTAGTCTGACTGGCGCTACGCGTATCCTTTTAATGGCACAATTTTATCTGGTAGCTCCAGAGCATTATGGTGTTCTTTCAACCTTTCAGCCTTTTTATGCTGCATTCGGTCCCGGCTTTGTAATTATGTGCTGTTATAATAAGATGGCTAAAAATATCATATTAAAGAGGGATAATTTACTGAAATGCAGGCGAGTGTGAACACAATTTTTCCAGGACGGCTGCAGATAAACTCTTGCAGTAGATCTAAGGCAATAAAAAATTGCATCCAATTATACCAAGGCATTATCTGTCCCACACCACATGCACATACATGCATGCTCAGCCATTAGTTATGAATGCAAACGTGTGGCAGATCTGCTCATTAAGCAAAGTTTGGCATTATTCAACCGATTGTTGTATGAACTTTAATCTTGCTGGCTATAATTGGCCAATACTGGAGTAATATCCTCAGCAAAACCAAAGAGTTCTTTGTCTACAACACCTTCTGTGTGTGCCTAAAGACAGCTGCAGGGCACAAATGAAAACCTTCTCCTGTAGCCACTAATGCTGCTATAGGACTAATAGCTTATTTGTACACAGTTGGCTTTTTCCCCCATTAATGGAGTTCCTATACTTTATTTAACTGGAAATGCAACAATGAATCTATCTACAACAGATGTCCCAAAATCACCATCACTTACTATCAATGTTTAAAACAAAAAGTAAGAGTTGTAATATTCCCATGCACTTTCATCTGTACTGGAAAAACAGTGTTAAAAACAATTTATAGAGCGAGTTTTGTTAACAGCAACTGACCATACAAAAAGGTTGAGACTCTTCACCGTTTCTGATTGGGTTTGTTATCAGGTCAAGTGTTGATTTCAAATTTAAGCTTTGTGTTATTCTGATGCAAATCTGTCAATTAATTTTTTACCAATGCTTAATGTCTGTTTTTGTGTTTTGAACTTGAACGATCAAGGGCGTAGTAAACATCGAGTGTTTTAAACTTGGTGCTCGCAATGTTTTGTTCCTCATGAATCTGCCTCAAACTCTGGATGAAAGCTGTACTTTTGTCTGGTCTCACAGTCAACCACAGTGGTTGGTTAGTGCCACTTTCTGAGGAGTCACGGCTTGCAAAAAACAGTGCTAGGGGAGGGGATACTTT
>CAEGAF010099052.1:0-52068 GCA_903067075.1 Micropoecilia bifurca | reverse complement strand
CTTGTCATGCCAGTAACGTTGGAAGCCATCAGGACCATCAAGGTTACATTTTTTCTCATCAGAGAAGACAACTTTCTTCCACCTTTCAGTGTCCAATGTTTGGTGCACCCTTGCAAAGTCCAAATAGGCAATTTTGAAGAAGACGTGGCCTTTGAAGACGTTTTTTGTTTCTGAAGCCCTTCTCTCGCAGATGCCGTCTGATGGTTATTGGGCTGCAGTCAGCACCAGTAATGGCCTTAATTTGGATAGAGGATCATCCCTTGTCTTGACGGACAGCCAATCTGATCCTGCGGCTCAGAGCTGGTGATATCTTTTTGGGTCTACCTCTTGACTTTTTTTGTTCCATAACCCTCAGGATCATTTTAAAAAATGCAAAATGACTGTCTTACTGCGTCCAACCTCAGCAGCAATGGCACGTTGTGAGAGGCCTTGCTTATACAGCTGAACAATCCTACCACGTTCAAAGTCAGTGAACTTTTTTGCTTTTGCCATCAGGAGGTTTTGTCAGTGTAAAGACTTGACAGAAAATGACATGGAATCCAGATTTTGCACAGCTTTTGGCTTTTAAAGACTATGGTCTTAAACCTTTGATTAGCTGAAAAAATAGAATAGAATAGAATAGAATAGAATTCAACTTTATTGTCATTGCACCGTCACAAGTACAGAGCAACGAAATGTAGTTTGCATCTATCCAGAAGTGCTATACAGGGTATAAATATGTATTTACAAGTGTTCAAAGGTGGTTATAAAAATAAAATATTCAGTATCAATACAATATAATTGAAATAAAATATTGGAGCTATATGCACATATACAGATTATGTAGATTTTACAGAATATACAGAAATGTTAAGAACGAATTGTATATGTATTCATACATTTACAATGCAAGATAGGTAATGGCAAATAGGATTTCCAGATTATATACAGATTATGTATGAGTGTGAGGACAGTTCGAATGTTATTGTTGTATGGGGGGAAGAGGGACTACAGTCCTTAAAGTTGTGTCAGGAGGCGTTCAGGAGCATGAAAGCTGTGGGAAAGACCAGAACGATGCTTGGTGGTTCTGGTCTGTTGGCTTCTGTAATGCCTCCCAGAGGGCAAGAGGGAGAAGAGTGTATGTGCGGGGTCGGTGAAGTCTTTGGTGATTTTCGCAGCCCTTTTCAGACACCTCTTACTGTTCCTCCTGAAGTCCACAATGAGCTCCCTGGTCTTCTCTGTGTTCAGCTGCAGGTTGTTTTTGTCGCACCACTCAGCCAGACGGTCCACCTCCTCCCTGTAGGCGGCCTCATCGTTGTCCCTGATGAGGCCAATCACCGTGGTGTCATCTGCAAACTTGATGATGGCGTTTGAGCCATGGACAGGTCTGCAGTCGTAGGTGAGGATGGAGTAGAGGAAGGGACTCATCACACAGCCTTGTGGCACTCCGATGTCTATGATGATGGTGGGGGAGAAGTGGTTATCCAGCCGGACATGTTGGGGTGAACAGATGCTTAGGGCTGTGAGTTTGGTAACGAGTTGTGATGGAATGACAGTGTTAAATGCTGAATTAAAGTCTAAGAACAGCATTTTGGCGTAAGTTTTCTAAAAAATATTTTAATGTTGAAAGAGCTTTATTTTCAAAAGACATGTATGATAATTTTATAGAAGACATTCCTGGCTTCTGAAGAACAGAAAGAAAATGGTATGTTAGTGTGCAATAACCACTTTAAAATAAGTCAAAAGCAAACCTGTCCATATTCGAATCAAAATAAATTGTTTATTTAAATAAAATTTGATGCAAGAAAAGCCTTTTATTTGAAATTTCCCTTTATGGATTGTAATCTTGTCGAACTGTCGTAATATTACTCACTTTCATTAAGCTGTGAGAAATCTCAGCCTGGCCCACACCCTGATCAATCTCTCCTGTTTGTGCATGTATCTCACTGGATTTTTGTTACTTCGTCTTATTACGCGTGATTTGCATAACAAGATATTCCTGAATATAGCTTGAATACAGTAATCAGGGCTCTTCACCAATAAAAGACAAATTAAGACATTTTATGCATTTTCAAAGACATCAGTGATGAGACTAAAAACAGCATTTAGTAAGGTGGTTTTAATTAACTCGTGTCAGACGTGAGAAAACACTCATTGCAAAATTACTACAAAGTGGCATAATGATGCAAAAATCAGGCAGAGCTTGCTTTTAATACTAGAAACCCCTTGACAATGAAAGCATGTGAAACCAGCTGCCTCTGGAGATGAAGCCACCCAAAAGGAGGGCAGACGTTAAAATTTACTGCCTTCCTTCTATATTTAGAGGGACTCTAAGTGGGCTGGAAAACGCACATTTCCGTTTTTAGCCAAACAGAGGTGCGGAGGTGCCGTCGGACAGACCTCACCTGAGTAAAGGCTGCCTAAGTGATGGAGAAAGCCAGGGGCTTGTTTTCACTCTAAACCAGACACTTCCGTCCCACCCATTTTCTGCCAGGCCTTCGTCAACAAACATGGACTTAATTCAGTTTCTCTACGTTCTTTCTTTCCACTTGACAGGTGGTCTGTGAAAGTGGGTACCCGGGAATGCAGCAGACGGCAAAACTTATGAAAGGAAATGTGAAACTCAGACTTGCATAAGAGCCGAGTATTATTGCCATCTGTTAAATAGAAAAATACTTGAGAAATGCTTAGCTGTGGCTGGAGCTTTGTAGAAACCTGACCTCGTGTTTTGGTTCGTTCCTGTTATTCTGGTGTAAAGAAACAATTATAATCTTTTTTTTTCTTTTATGTTTCTATAGGCAAACTGCTACTACCATGGAAAGGTGGAGGGCCACATGGAGTCAGATGTCAGTCTCAGTACTTGTGCTGGGATTAGGTAAGTTTGTCTTTTAATATTATCGTAATCAGTGTTGCTTCAGCCACACTGTACCCCCACATTAAGTTATATGCAGTTGTACATTAAAGTTTACAACTTCAAACTTTAATGTAGCTTATTGGTACTTTATGTGAAAGACCGACACACAGTGCAGAACTGTGAAGCTGATGAAAAACACAGTATGGTATTCAATATTTGAAAAGCCTGCGGCATTGTATCTATTGTGTATGTTTTTAACCCTGTGTATTCTGATTCACTTCAATGCAACACTAATATCTGACTCCCCTTGAAATTCAAAAATTCTGAAGGTTACTCATCACTTTGCATGCCTATAAACGTCTTCAGATTAACCTTTAGCATATCTTAAGCCCTCAGACATTTTTCAGCCTTTGTATTTCAAACATATTCTTAAAAAAACACTTCTGAAAGAACCTTGTATTTGCTTTATCTTTAAAATATGTTTAGTTGGCACATTTAACATTTTTACTTGTAAGTGTTTCTGTATTTGACCCCTGCTTGGATCAAGAATTGTCTCAATAGGACCTTCCTGATGGGACCTTCCTGTTATTTTATAGACCCTTGTTCTTTCAGTAGCTCACTCTATTTACATGCATAATTTTGCAATATTTTATATGCTCTACTTAGACTTTTAGTGACAGTTGCTGCTTTTAACTACACAAATAACGTGTTTTACATTCAACTTGCCACAGATAATCTTTCGCAATAAACTCAGTGGAGATGAGAGTGTTTATGTAGTTGTAAAAGTGACTGCAAGGTTTGAAACATGTGAAATGTGTCAGGTTTGGAAACTCTTTGTTTGCAGATGTCAAACTGCTGAAATGATTGCTGCGATATTGTTGGAAAGCATCCGGAAGGTTTTCATAAATCAGCCAAAAGGTTCAAACCCTCTGCAGAGTGATTTAGCAGAGTTTAGATGAATTGCTCTTGACCTAATATTTATTTATTTTAGTTTCTGTGAAACCCGCTTAGTGACGGACCAACAAAACGCTTTTTGAAATTAAACTACACATCACTTGTCCCGCTCATAGACACAAATGGGTTCCTAGTTTAACATTGGCAGCTGTTAGACCTCTGGGAGGGTATAAGTTCATTTGGTTCTTAAATATTGTGTAAGGTTCAAATTACTTTAAATTGTAAAAACTATGTGATGAGAAAATACTTAAAAGAAAAAACAAAAACAAACTCGTTCTATCATTTAAAACACATAATGCCACTATATAAGCTACACATCAAAGGCAGTGTAATCAAGTTCCAGATTAATTATTGTTTCTCCACCACATAGTAACGATTTCTTTCACATCTATTTCTGAGTAATCAAGACCACAACCACATCAAGTCTAATTTGCCATTGTTCTGGTTTTATTGCATGGATAATACTTGTTGCACTCAAAGAAAGAAAGACAAAGAAGATGATTGTGAACTGTTAAAAGAGAGATGATAAACAAAACCTCCCAAAAGAGGGCCTGAAGAACAGAGGCTTGTAACCTTAACTGGCTTTGACCAGGTATTGACTGATTTGAAATTCAAATGTCTGATTTTTGTTTCGATCAGTGAAGGCACTGTAAACCTTAATAGGTCACAGTGACAAGTCTGTTTAGTGTGACAAGGAAATCAATTTCTTTTCAGTGTCTTTATTTTTAAAAAGAAGTTAGAGAACGCATAGATCCAAGAAGTTATTTTGGGGAAAAAAATTGTATTTTATTCAACAAATGGAGATATGTCTGGTTCATTCAGACAGCCTAGGAGAATGAAACAAACAGACTTCACCTGATAACAGGAAGGCTGAACAGTAGAGAGCATAGTTGCGTTCTTTTTATCTTTCAAACTTTCATTCTCTGTCTGTCTTGGATCACATTAGATTTGGAAGGACATCTCACCGTTAAGGTAATCATATATGTTCTATAGCCTACATTGCTGGTTGTTTCTGTACTTTCTGTAACACGTATCACTGCATTAGACGCATATAAAACGTCTAATGCAAAAACAAATTTGTCATTTCCAGATCTTTGTTCTGACTTTTGTGGAAAAAAACATTTAATCCACATCTACGGCTGCCACCTTTCAGAAATCAAAATAAGGGACACCCGACTTTCATGGGGTGGGATGTCCACTGCAGTGATGGACAATATTTTATGGCATTGTTTTTTGTCTTTAAAAAGTGATCTATAAAGCAATCGCTCATGTATAGAGGTTGGTTAGAGTACCCCAATCAGAGTAGTATACTTTAAATGCGTTTAATTAAGCAACTGTAAAGGGGATGATTGAGGGACGGAGGACGCTGGTGTCTGCTTCTTTAGTTTCTGACCGGGTCTTCAGTGTTCCTCGTGATCCATTCTGTCTGA
Source organism: Micropoecilia bifurca (assembly GCA_903067075.1). NCBI lineage: Eukaryota > Metazoa > Chordata > Actinopteri > Cyprinodontiformes > Poeciliidae > Micropoecilia > Micropoecilia bifurca. The sequence continues at coordinate 46,851 of CAEGAF010099052.1, read as the reverse complement.
CATCATGCAGCACTGCACACCGCGCCAGGACAAACACATTAGTTGTAATTGCCTGTATTCATCTTCACTAACATCTTCAGCCTGGGATTTGAGTCTTCCCTCTCACGTCTGTATCTTTACGAGAGGTTTTGGTTCAAAGGACGGTGGAGAATCGGGTTGAGGATGTTTTAAAAAGTCGCGGTCGATAGCAGCTCACCGCAGCTGCGTAGTGTCTTATCTAGGCAACCACAAAAGCGTCGGTCCATAGCGTTCTCCTTCCATCTTATTGGTATTGCCACTAGCCTACAGTTTACATGAGACTGGAAATCCCATTTAATAGGAGTTTAAAAGGAGGAACAGAACCAAGTCAATTTCTTAAGAAGCCAAGCCTACTTTATTGTCTGATGAAAGATATTTCGAAGGTTAAGACTATTTCTTTCTATTGTTTCTAAAGTTTCTATCTTTATGTTAGTCCCAGAGCATGAGATTAAAGAACTCATAAAAAGTGACAAAAAGTGGCGCCTTGGGTCTTATCACTGATCTAGTAGAGCTGATAAAAGAAAATATATTCGCAAAAAATGGATTGTAGTAAGGAGTTGAACAAGAGGTTGTTGTAATGAGTAATTATTGTCTTTTACCAGGATTTTAACTCTGAATCATAAAGGTACTTTATCTTCAGTTTAAATGTTTTCTGTGAAATATTACTATTCAAACTATTTTTATCTTTGTTTTTTTCTTTTTTGCAGAGGCTTCATATATCTTGGAGGCAGATCCTACATCCTGGAACCATGTGCTAACTGCTCTGATGGGATTCACTGGATCTACTCAGCGGAACACCTAAGCTTTGTTCCTGGCACCTGTGGTCATGGTTTTGACATTTCCCACCCTGTTCTGCATACAGACAGCAGTCCATTCAAGGCATTCAGCACAAGAGTAAGGACTTTTTTTTTCTTTCCTTATAGCTTACAATGCAGAATTATGTCAGAGTGTGGGACAGATGTGGTTCTGACCTAAGCTTTCTAATTTCTGGTTGGCACCAGGAACATGCACCCATTAAAAGAATATTTTGCCTTTTAGTTGTGGAGCTGCCATCAGCAATCTATCTCACCTGTAACAGAGAGAAGTCAGTCATCTTGGATTAAGGAAGCATAAAGTAGAAAATGTTTACAGGAGAGTTCAGCTAGTGTCAGAGTGGCGGCAGTTACAAATCCAATATCTGTCAATTAAAAACAACTACAACTTCAAAAATCATTTTTCAGAATTTATTTTTCCTTTTTTTTGAATCACTCGATTACATTCAGAAGTTCTTCTTAGGAGTCCTTTGGAGCTCAATGCAATTTGCTGCCTGTCATTTGTATAAGTAAACATAACTGTGTGCAGGTGTTCTGCTAAATGCATTATATCTCTATTTAAATGATGTAGTTTTAGAAGCAGATCTTAAAGTGGACTGAGAGTTTTCAGTGAAAAGAGCAAGTTTTAAAAACACTGGCTCTGCTCTCTGATAGCAAGTCAACACAACCAACACATTAATCCCCTTTTCCCCTTAATTCAGTTAAAGAACACAAACATCCACAATGATCATGTTTATAACTCAAGAAATGGCCTATAAATGTTAAACGAAGAAACATTTGTTTCAGGAAACTTATAAAATCTGTCTCTTAGCCATATAGAGTCTTCTAATGGGGTTAACTGTGCTTTTTAATTTTCTTTCTTTTGTTCCTGGACCTGGTGGGATACTGTTGGGAGTCCAATTTTTAAGGTGGAATAATGCCAGTACGTTTTCAACCAAACTATGACTCGATTGTTCCCATGTTTACTGTACATTGCTAAAACTATATGAATTGTAGATGAAGCCTTAAAACAGCTTGATAATTGGTTTTAATATTATTTGTATTTTAATGCTATTCATTGATGAATAGGGTTTACATTTTGTTTCCATAGTAAATTAGCCTGAACCCCTTAAAATGTGTGTTAAAAAAAACAAACTTAATCTTCCCAGTGCTTGTAGTCATGCTTTTAACAGGATCCAATCAAGTTGCCACGGTGGAAATTGTCCTCTGAAGTGCTAGGTCCTCTTTACTGCTTGCAGCTCTATTGACACTATCTACCATTTTCACAAATTATTGTACTGCACTGCATTGCTCAGTAAGAGCTTTAACACTATGAAAACAAGGTTTCTATATTCCATTTTATTTGCTTAGCCAATGAGAGCTAAGTGTCATTTCTTATTTTTTCCTACACAGGATCACATTAGGCTTTTCAGTCTTTACCATATTTGAATATCATCACATTGTAATCCTTTTGCAAAAATTATTTTTTGTAATGTACATATAGGTAAGTGGGCTGCTATATGTTTTAAAGGCTGCTAGCTGAATTATTAATAATTACTCTTTCTATCTAATGCATCCATTGGTTTTGTAGAATGCATGGAGTCTTGCGGCAAACGGCACAATTTGTTCTTAAAATGAGACTAGACCAAAGGCTCCAACAGGACTGGTCACTTAAAATATGTATATATATATATATCTCACCTAATTTGCACTCCCTACGCTCAACCCTACACCACCCTTGTAAACATGGTTATAAATCATAGCGGCTGTGGCCCTATAAAATCTCTGACCTCAGAGGGAATGTGTCTTTGGAAATGATAAATCCCGATAAGTGGAAAATGCAGAGTCCACTGATTCCTTATCTTAGTTTTAAAGAAAAGTGAATGTTGGGAAACATCCCAGGTTTATCAGATCATTACAAACGGCGACAAGAGATGTTAGAGATTCAACAAATGCTCAAGGACATCTGGGGAGGTCTTTGGCCAATGCCTTGGCAATGTCATACGACTCATTTAACTTTTGCACATAATTGTGACGGATTCTTTTTTGTCCATTTCTTTGCTAATAAAATCTGAAAAGTGCAGCCAGTACTTTGTATAACTGCCTTTTGCTGCAATTACATCTAGACATGTACAGTATACAGTTTGGTCTTCTATGGGAATGCAAACCATTAGATAGGATCACTAAAAATATGTTTAGTAACTTTTCCCTGATAAAAGGGGAACCGTTATTCTATTCTCAAGTCTTTTCAGCCTCTAAATTTTTTTTTTTTAAGAATTGTATTTAGCTCCATCCATCAACACCTGGTCAGCTGATACCACAATTTGCTGCCTCATACTCCTGACTTGTGGAAAACTTTATAAGAAATAGAAACAAAAATAACTTTTTGTCATATGCAAAGAAGAAACGGGGCAATGAAATTTAGACGAGCTCCATTCAACCGTTTAAAATGTCACATAAATAAAAAATAAAAGCATTAAAAACTACAAAAAGCTTAAATCACATTGAGTTTAAAAGCTTGATAGCCTGAGGTTAAAAACAGTTTGTTTTTTTTCCCCACCGTCTGTTAATCCTTCCTTTCACACTTTGTAATGTCTGCCAGAAGGCAGGATTGAGAACAAGGAGTGTTGTGGGTGAGTTTGGTCTCTGATGATGTTTTTAGTTCTCTTTATAACCCTGGTGATGTAGATGTCCTGCAGTGAGGGGAGAGAAGTTCCACAGATGACTTGTGCAGTTTTAACGACCCGCTGGAGAGCTTTCCTGTCCTGAACAGAACCGTTCCCAAGCCACTTTATGACAGAATTTGCCAAGATGCTCTCCACTGTGTAGACCTTTAAAATATTTTGCGAGGAGTTTGGATGACAGTCCAAATTTCCTCAAGAAGTTTGCTGAACCTTCCTGGTACATGCTGTGGGCTGTGGGACCAGGTGAGATTGTCACTAATGTAAGTGCAGCGGTTTTCCCCTGCTCCAACTAGCTCCCCACAATGCTTAGAGGACTCTACCAGGTCCTGCTTTTTCTTGAATCAATTGTCTTTTTTCCATCATTTCTGCATTTAGAGAGAGAGAGCATTTTCAAAGGAGCCTTGAAGAGAACCGAGCCACCTCCTCCCTGTATGCTGCCTCCTGACCATCAGTAATTACGCTGTGTCACCTGCATGACAGCGGTGTTGACCAGGATGAGTCGTAGGTGAAGAGTAGGAAAAGAAGAGGACTCGGTATGCAGTCTTGGTGGATCCCAGACAGTTTTTGTGTCTGATGCCCTGGTACCAATTCTCACAGTGTGATATCTGCCTGTTAGGAAATCCAGGATCCAGTGGCAGAAGGAGGTTGTGGAGCTTTACCAGCCAGTTTGTTGGGGATGACTGTTAAATATGGAGCTAATGTAATGGAGCATAGTTGTTATTGTTCTTGAGGTGCCTCCAGCCGAGACATGGATCTCTGCAGCTCCTTTCAGAGTAAAGAGGGCTGAATACTGTATAATAATATGCACTACTTTTTAAATTAAAATTATGTTTAGTTTATGGTTTTAACACGCTGAAATGTGCAGAAAAAGTAAGGGTAATTAATGTTTTGGCAAGGCATTATATTTCTGATTCAGATTAAAAAAAACATGATTTAAAGGGGAGTTTTACTTTAGCTGTTATTTTATTAAGCATACATTGCTGTCAGTGTGAGATATGGTCTAATTTTCTAAGTATGAGCTAATAGATCTTCTGTTTTCCCAATATTATATCAACGTTGGGGATTTTTCTATTGTTTATTGTACAGCTTGAATTCTGCTGATGATTATACTGCTGGCTCTCGCTGCATGTATTGTCTTCTGTTGTAAGAGGGCTGCAAAATTTAAGCATGAGAGGACAGATCTTGACAACAGCATAAAGGCTGCCTCACAGAGACAGAGTGGGAATAGGAACAAAAGAGCAGGAAACATGGCTCACATGGATGATTTATGTCCTTATGAAGAATCTGGTTTGATTCTCCTACATAAGATTTTTTTTTTGTTTGTTTTTATTTGTTTGAATTTAAAAAATAATAGAATGTTTTAGATTATGATGTGATTTAAAAAAATTGAAAAGGGAAAACAAATTATTTTTCTAAATTAAAGACATAAAAAGTGAAGTGTAGGTGTAGAAAAGAGAAGATGCACTAAAAGGTCGGAGCTTTAAGTAGTTTGTTGCTCTTGCTGGCAGGCGTGTGAGCTGACATGTACAGGTTGCATGAGGAGACTGATGTGTGAGCTGCTGTGTTAAGAGGATGCAGTGTGTTCTGCTTAAGGGTGTTAAGATAAGAGGTGGGTTTCGGGAGTGTTCCTGCGGAATCAGATAGACTCAGGAAGGGTTCAGACATATGATGCCTCGCTGACAGGCCCTGCACTTCAGTAGCACAACTTCACGGGGATCTCTATCGTGGCAAGCTGAAACTCTCATCTGCCCAAGATGTCAAAAACCTGACGATTCTGTGGTTAAGGAAGACAAGAATATATAAGTGAGAATTGTGAAGCAATCGTTCTAAGAAAAGAAATGTACCCCTTGTTGAGAGGTGAAATCTTATTCAAGGATTTTGAATCTGAGCCGCATTCTCATGCTAATTTTTACCCCTCAGATAATAGCATAAATTATTCGTATTATCCAGCCGTTGTCTATATCCTTGCAGAGTCAGAAGGGGGGAGCTGGTGCCTATCTCCAGTGATCACTAGGTGAGAGGCTTGGTATACCCTGGATAAATCTGTGCATGAGGCTGCACCAATTTATTGGCACAGAGTTCCTTAATATTGGGAATGGTGATTGGCCAATACTTACATGTGAAGCCCATCTTTTCTCCTGATCTTATCTGCCTCAGGAAAGGTCTAAAAATCAACCACTGTCCTCTTCTACTATACCGTGAGAGAGCTTTGACCGATGCACTCGCCCACCAGGTCATATGTGCATGTTTTTAGTTTACAGTCACATCTCTGTTACCAACTCGGCAACTTTCTTGCTATATTTAGCAACATTTCAGACAAGAAAAATTGGTATCGGCCAAAATCGGAATTGGCAGGTCAGGCTTTTTTAAAGACTGGTAATTTTCAATCAGCCAGAAAACTGCAATTGGTGCACCCCTAGTCATCACCAGTCAATCAGAAGGATGTTATTATTAATATTATTGTTTGTGACAACTTCATGAAGACATATTGCAAGTAAGAAAAAAAAGTCTGGCTCGAGAAAGCTGCGTGTCTGCTGCGAAACCTTGACCCTGATACTGTGGCATACATGTAGCACCAGTTGGAAAGGGTGATTCATGCTGAGCCAGTGTTGACTCTCTGTTGGTTACCATGGAGAGTAATGCATGTTTTGTGGAGACACATTTCTGACTTAAGAGTCAAGACTGGTGTGTTTGGTCTTCTGCTGCTTGTTTGTCCAGATGTGAATGGCACTGCTCCTCTGGATCGAAAGGGGGAAAAGTTATGAAAATTCTTTGTAAAAAATAAAAACCCTTTATTTACTCTACATGTAAATTCAAAACTTGGATAAAAATGCATGCCACACTATTAAGATTTTATTTATGAAATATTTAAAAGTATAGGTATCCTGTCCTTCCAATAATGCTACTTGGGGTTCCACATGAAATACCTTTAATTTTGAGGTTGTACCATGTCAAAGGATATAAAATAATTTAGCAAGAGGCTGTAGGTACAACTTACAAGGTGAAAAGTGCTATCAAAAATATACTTTAAATTCTTTCTTATACACGATTCTGACTGACTGGGTTTTGTTCTTATAATTCCCTTTTACCACAATGTTCATGTCTGTGTCTCTTCCCCAATTTCCCACTAGACTCTTGGTTATCGCCAAGGCGTGCTTTTAGAGCATACTTGCCCATCCTTGCTTATCTATGGAGGAGGCAGATAAGAGCAAAGAGCTGCCAGGCCAGAAAGGACAGAGAAGCTGGGGTTAACAGAGTGCCACCACAGGAAAACTGAACCCTTAGCCAGCAACATAGTTTGGAATCTGCAAGTGTGCGAGAAGAAAGAACAAGCTCATGCATGTTTGAGATAGCAAAAAAAAAAAAAACGACTGCGCCAATAGTGAGCTTGAACCCAGCACGGCAAGACCAGACTATAGATATTCTGCTTGGGTGGGAGCTGTCTTGAACACAGAACACACCAAAAGAAAAAAATGGAAACGAAAACTTGATATTTGAAACACTTCATATTGAAACTCTACTGCATGTACTTTTGTTGTAACAAACATAATAATTTGCTGTGGAATCTTGTACTGTCTTTGGAATTTGAAAAGGGAAAAAAAGGGGGGAGGCTGCAAGAGTTACAATTTGTGCTAACAGTGCAGCCAGCATTGTCTGAAGTGATTTATTAGTTAATAAGCTAGTTCCTGTACTGTGTTATCAGAGGATGGTGTGACCTTAGCAGTTCTTACTGGGTTACACAGTAATGGATAACTGATAGCTTTGTACTGATTCTCATTTAGGCTGTGTTTAGTGTTGAGTGTAGAGCAGTGTTATAGAAGAGGTCACTTGGTAAATTTAGGCTGTGTGCTTTTTACTTTTTCTACTTTGGTATTATCCATATAGTGACCTGAGGCAGTGAGCTGTTCTGTGGAAGTTTTAAAACCTGTTAGTGAAACCTGAAGAGATGCAGAAATGGCTCGAAGTTTTATGGAGATAAAAAAGAGAAAAGTTAATGTACATTTTCTGAATTAATTCTTTACAGCAGAAAAACAGTGGATACAATGTATCTACAAGGCAAACAACGCCAACTGTTTTAATTTCATTGTAATTAACAGTCAGAACTTGTAAAAAATAAAATTGGTATTGTCTATAATACAATTTTTGCTTTGGTTAGGGGTTGGATGCTTTTTATGTCAGGGACAGAAAATGCATCCAAAAATTAGCTTGATGATTATCCATCCATTTTCTTTATACCCTTGTCCCTTACTGGGGTCGGGAGGGTTGCTGGTTCCTATCTCCAGCTGATGTTCCAGGTTAGAGGTGAGGTTCACCCTGGACAGGTCACCAGTCTGTCACAGGGCAACACAACCATACACACACACTCACGGACAATTTGGACAGGCCAATTAACCTGTCAGTCATGTTTTTGGACTGTGGGAGGAAACCGCAGTATCCGGAGAAAACCCACGCATGCACAGCGAGGACATGCAAACTCCATGCAGAAAGACCCAGGCTGGGAATTGAACCCAGAACCAACTGCGCCCCTGTGCAGATGATTAACCATAAGAAAAAAAATATTTAACTTGTTTCTATGTTTAACACATTCAGTCCCTTTTTAGAATTGATAGGATTGAAACTTCCAATTGAAAGAGAAAAACAAATCTTGCATCCCGGTTTCATATTTGTGAATTTATCTGTTGAAGGATTTTGCTTTAGAACATTATTCAGGAACATTGGCGGAAAATTTGCTTATTTGTGTACTTTTTCATAGACATTTGAAAGAAAGCTCATCTTGGGAAGCTGATAGTACTTGACAAGATTACAGATCTTCAAAGCCTCAATTTAACGGATCACACAAACCTAGCTCTTTACCCAGCGGTGTGTATACTTTTATACCCACTGCGTTTGACATGTAATTGTACTCCTGTCTCGTTGCTTCGAAAAACCCACCCACTCGTTTTCCATTTGCTCTTTCAGCATAAACGGCACCTCCAGACGACTACCAAATACGTGGAGCTCATCATTGTTGCTGACAACAGAGAGGTAAGAAGAGGTCACAAACTCCTCACCTTTGTCTCCATCCCACAGGGAACGATCTCTGAGGTCATATGCTAAGCTGCAGCTTCCCACGAGGCGTAGGGCGACACAGCCCTGGCACGGCCTCATTGTCACCTCTGATGTGTCACTTACTCATCTGTTTCCTTCTCCGGGTCCCTCCACCTCCTCCTGCATACATCACACGACTGCTTGACTCACAAATGAGGGCCTGATATGCTGTCTGAATAAGCCTAAGTCCTTGACTTAGCATCTCAAAGAGAGGAAAGAGTTCCCCATTTACACAAGATTTATAGGTCAACATTGCATGATTTGGAGCATCAGAATAAATGCTGTACATAAAAGGAGGTCGCTAAGGTTATCTTTATTTTGTGAGCAGAGCTAACAAGAGCTCTTTTAGGAGCTGCGGTGACGAGTGCTGCGGAAGATGGAGCTGAATTCAAATGCCAGGGCAGAGACGCGTTGTGCTCGGCGGCCAAATGTCCTGCCATAATTTCTCCCCATTTTATTTCGTCTGCCTTTGTTGTCCAGTTTCAGAAACAAGGCAAAGACATCGACAAGGTCAAACAGCGGCTGGCTGAGATCGCCAATTACGTGGACAAGGTAACAATCGACGGAAACGAGCGAGCGCAGCGTTGAAATGTGATTTATCGGAACTCACATCAAGTTGAGTTCAGAGTGTCTGACCTGTGAGCCGAGGCGGAGTGGATTGGAATTTTAGCCGCAAATGAATGGAAGCTTTTCATGTTAACATTGCAGTAAATTGTTCAGTTTTATTTCGGTGAAACTAGGCAGATTGGTCGTTTACGCTACATATTCTACAATTTATGAAGAAATGAGAGCGACTGAAAAATCTGATGCAGAGTACGAGTCTGTAACCTGTCCTCTCTGTGAACTGTCAGTTCTACAGAGCTTTGAATATCCGAGTTGCACTGGTTGGCCTGGAGGTATGGAGTGACGTGGACAAGTGTCCCATTACGCAGGACCCCTTCACCACTCTGCACGAGTTTCTGGACTGGAGGAAGGTCAAACTGCTGCCTCAGAAGCCTCATGACAACGCCCAGCTAATCAGGTAGTGTGTGAAAGAGTAAATTGGGGATTTTTCCATCGTTCCGCATGCGTATCTTTGGTCATTTAAAGCCTAGAATAAAAGTAAAGGGTCGATTGCAGTGGTGCTGATCACCCTGTTTTGAAAGGCTTTGATTTGTTATGTAGGCATTCCCTTCTCTCTGTTTCAGTGGGGTGTATTTCCAGGGCACTACTATCGGCATGGCGCCCATCATGAGCATGTGCACGGCAGAGCAGTCGGGAGGAATTGTCATGGTATGTATGTACCAAACGTTTTATTACCCACCTTCCGTTTCCTGATCTATGACATTTACCTTGTTTGTGGTCCCCTGTCTTATCTTTATTATTTGAGAGAACAATTCTGCATCTTATCTGTTATTGTGCTAATGTGGGGGGAAATTTTCCTATCGTGTATTTTTAACGACGATTTCCAAAGGGAGATGACGCATGGCGTCAGTGATAAATCTGCACAAATCGATTATTTGGGAAATATTTGACTTTTTAACGAGGCGCAATAACGGAGTGAACTGGGGCTGCAACGTGCGCATCCTGAATGAAAACACAGGGGGTGTATAGGACGTAAATGAAGACCCATTACAATTCTGCAATTCTACACGGTGTGCTGGAGTCATGCGGCATTAGCACAAATCATGCTGTTATTTTACCCTCAGTGTCTCTGCCTGGGGTTCATGAGGCTGGACGGCCGGTTAATGACCTGTCCCCAGAATATTCTTCACCTTTATCCTCCCAGATGGTAAAGTTGTGTCCTGGTCATTAAAATAAAACTGTGCATTCAGGCTCCAGACAAAAGGGATTAACTGCTGACTCGCTTGTTGGGACAAATCACTACCTAGTTCTCTTGAGTTGTGTCCCTTTATCTACAGAATAGGCTACTTTTAAACTCATTTTCTCCACATTAGCTGGAAATCTCATTACCATTCTTTTTGGCAGTTAAATCTGAACCAGCCCTTCTTTTACATCTGGAATCTTCACGTGCTGACTGTAATTGTTCGGTTGATTTAATTGGTGTGGTGAAATGTGTCTCAGCCTTACTTCGTAATGTGCTCCTCTGAGTTCTGCAGCTTCATTTGTTGTGCGTGTGTTTTGCTTTGTCTTTTTCTTTTTTTCGTTCTTTTTTTTTTCCAGGAAGCCGAGTCGAGGGTTGCTGTTTTATTTTTTGGTCTGTCATTTCATTAGTCCAGGCTGCCCAGTTGTATTGTAGTGCTGACAGTTGATTTTAGTTCCGTTCAAAAGCCCCCAGCAGAGCAGCTCGTCGGTCTGAGCTCGACTCGCGCAGCACTGCTAAATAATGCACGGTGTCAGAAGCTTCCAGAGGCAAGGTGCTCTGACACACAGCTCTGCCTTCATGAAGAGCCGATAGCTCCCACACCTGCATTATTCATCCGGCCTTTTTCATGTGTTCATGTTTTACACACCTTGGAAGAAATACTTCAGCAAGCTGTGTATTTTCGTCTTCTGTGACTTCGACGGCTTTAAGTTCCTGTTTAGCAGAGTTACAACGCTTTGAAAAAAAGTGCTTTTTCTTAAAGATTTTTAAAAATAATTTTCAATGTTAACACCACAAATATTTCATAGGATACTTACTAATACTCATCTAACAACTCTGAATAGGAGCACCTAGTTGACTTACTTTAGTTTAGATCAGCATTAGATTCTTTTTCTCCTTTTGCTCTTTCCTTTGGTTTGTTATTTTGTTTTTCTATTTCCTTTTAATTCCTGTAAACCACTTTGTGTTGCCTTGTTGCTGAAAATGTGCTTTAGAAATAAAATTACCTTTACCTTTATTAACTAGGTAACTTTAAAAGCTACTTTAGATTTTATTTAGTTGTATCAGAAAAGCAGCATTTATATAAATATAAATTCACATTTCTATTCTTTAGCAAAAAAGCAGTTATTCTTCTCCTTCTACTTAATGATTATGCAGTACTTTGTATTGGTAGGTCACAACAAAACATTAAAGTTTGTGGTTGTAATATGAATAAATGGAAAAATGTACTGACGCTATATCTGTGGTTTTCAGTGTTTCTGTCCGTTTCTTTTTATCTCTTCAGTTGCAGTTTTCTCTCATAGGAAACCTTTATTTGCTAACATCTACCAGCACAGCTGTCTCTGTCAGAATATGTTGAGCAAGCTGAAAGTGACAACACACAGTCTGCCTACATCTGCTTCTTTTTTTTTTTTCAGCAGCACAATATAGTGGAAACGCTCTGCTAAACACAGATCTGGTTGTTTAATTTGGACAATATCCAATTAAACTGTACTTGCCTCGAGTTATTATTTCTTCAGCAAATCCTATAGGGAGGAACAATTGGGTTTGCATTGAATTTTTTATTATGTTATCATAATCAAATATTATCTCTGCCTTGATACTGCAATCTAAACAAATTTAATTATTGAATTAGCCCCGAGCTTTAAAAAAAAAAGTCAGACTCTTGCAAAAAAAAAAAAGAAAAAAACAAGTCAAAGTTATTTGATCAATTCTTAGGATCATTCGGACAATCCTCTGGGTGCTGCAGTCACTCTGGCCCATGAACTTGGACACAACTTTGGAATGAATCACGACACACCAGAAAGGGGATGTGGATGCAGAGTGACGGTGGATCGTGGCGGCTGCATTATGACTCCTTCCACTGGGTAAGACGCATTATTTCCCTCTGCAACTTTACAATTAAATCCACGGAATGGATGGCTCCATCTTTTCCAAAAGCTTGACAAGTTTATCATCACTTCATGAAGTTTAAATAATTCAGCAATGCAGTTCTTTCTCAAAAGCTCCAGATTGTGATCTTAGCTAAATGTCATTACACATGCACTCCTTCCGTAACTTAATGTTTGTTGAGTAACAAACAAATGAAGCTGTTTAACTGTTGGACCGCTGAGTTTTGTGCAAAATTCAGCAGCAGCAATTTTTTTTTATTATTGTAATGTGGTCTTGATGCCAGAAGAGCATTTTGACTTTTGTATTTCAAATAATCTCTATAAGAGCTTAGCTCTATCCAGCTCAGAAGTGATCAGTCTAAATATTTTAGATGTTGAGCTAGATATGATGACGGATAATGGTGGTCCAGACTACTTTAAAACACCAGAACTGTTCTGCAAAACACACCAAATAGCTAATTTTATTCTGTGACCAATCCGGTCCCGGATCCGTTACTGTAATGTTTATACTTCTTTTATTATCATCATGTTTCCAGGTAAACTCTTTAGTTCTGTTTTAACTTACAATCACTCTTAAGAGTAGTTCTTATGAACCTCTTTTTTTCACGCAACAGAAATGCATGGAATATTTCCTTATCTCAAAAATAAGGCTGTCTAACATAGCAATAGGCTGTCGGTCTTAAAGCAGTGACCTTAACATGTGTTCTTAATAATTGCATAATCCTCCCTGCCCAGACAAAGTTACATGCTGACAGTGATTGCACAGCATTTGCAGCAAATATTATAGCATTCTGACATAGAAATGCTTTCAAAAAGTCTAGCATCCTGCAGTTGACTTTGTGGAAGCTTTGGGATGCTTTAGGTGGAAACATTGGCGTCTGCTGGTGTGTGGGATCCACAGACTGAAAATGTCTCTCCGTATTTTATTTGGACAAGACCCATGAAAAACACAGTAACACCATTCTGAATTATAGACTTGAGGGGGAAGCACAATAATACGAGGTGTTCAGATTTACATGTAACCCTGAGTGAGGGCGTTTCTGGACGAGGACGTTGCCAAAAATGGCAACACGTCAAACGCAGGAAAACAAAGAGAGTAAAAAGAAAAGAAAAAAAAACACGTTTGCTGTAGTGTAAATAAAATGTTTTTTCTTTCAGTAGTTCCTCTAGTCTGTCTGGTTCAATAGTTCTCAGATTTTCACAGACAGTTAGAGTGAAGCTATTCTTTGATATTCATGCAACATTAATGTTTGAAAATCTCCCTGCAGCTTCAGATAAATAGTTAACTACCTCTGAAAACATAGCCCTATTCCCTTAAACGATCTGGATTGCAGGTCATACTTAGCACTAATATATCTCACAAAATTTTAGAAAAATTGAGGCTTTATTCTAACAAACTGGTACTAATGAAAGTAATTTTGTTTCATCTTGTATTGTTCAACATCGTATACTTGTTCAACCATATACTTTGTCTGAGGCAGCGCTGCTTTTGTATATGGTCTGACCTAAACACATTCAAGTTACCAACTGTGCTTTCTATTTGTATTTAACCGCTTGAATTTCCAAATCCGTTCGGAACAAGGAAAGCGAACAGGAGGTCCTCAGCTAACCCCGAGTTCAGTATCTAATAAGGCAGCTGCGCAAATAAACGTAGACAAAGTTGCAGGAATAAACAATCTGATAAACTTCTCGCTGTGCCACGTTATGCTAAAGGTTCACACGCACACGGTACTGAGCAAGACTTATTCCGTAGTAACAATATAAATACGCATCAAAGCACCACAACAAATCCAACTTGCTTGAGTGTAAATACATCCAACATTCGGGTTTTTACGTCCGACACAAATCAAAACCAGCTTGCGTTGTGTTGTCTCTGAGACAGGCTCCTCTGCAGACAGTTCTCAATCATTCTGTAATCTTAAGTTTAAACGCACGTACTGCGCCTCGCAAATGTTTTGACGTTTTTCACATTTTGCCAAGTTAGTTGTCAAACTCCAGCACATTTTTATTTGTCTTTTTATGTGATTAATTGAAGTACCACGTAATTTTAAAGTGAAAGGGAAAAGGTGGAAATCTTAAAAGTGTGGTGTGTGTTTGCATTCGTCATCGTAGGAGCAGGTATTTTAGGGGTATGTTAATGTTCCAGCTTCATACATCTTGAGAGGACTTTTTTTTTCTATTCTGCAAATTAGCTCAAGCTCAGCTAGACTAGATGGAAAATGTTCATAAACATCAATTTCAAGTCTTGGCGGAGATTCTTTTAGTTTTACATCTTGACTTTGACTAAACAGTCAGTTTCAGTCTCATCTGACCACAGCACTATCTTCTACCCGTTTGCTGCGATGCGACTTCTCATGATGTTATTTCAACACTTCTTTTATTTTATTTTTTATTTTTTGCAACTACTCCAAAGAGGCCATATTTGGATAGTGCACAACTAATATATGTCCTATCAACAAATTCTCCAATCTGAGATTTGAATCCCTCCAACTCCTCCAGTGTTACTTGCTACTCTACCCACCTCTGTCCTGCTGTGGTCTATGAAATGAGATCTAAAGTCTGGTTTCTTTTGTAACTGAAGTGGGATTTTGGAGTGAATTGATAGGGTCAGGTGGTGGGCGATAAAGTTGTTGCTTTCCCCACTTCTTTCCATACTTCCAGTAAGGCTCGCCTCCATTAACTCTAACCAAAAACAGACTTGTGGTTCTTATACTTTGAGATTATATCTCCTAAAAGCCTGAGATATATTCATACACACAGAGCCAACAAACACGTTATGGTCCTCTCCATGGACACAGAAACACAAACATGTGCAAGGGTATACACACACAAAAAATGTCTCGTTTATAAAGCTAAAACACAATCTCCATATTCCTGTTGTGCTTTGTTCATTTTTCCTTTTTTTTCCCCACTACAACGGCTCATTTCTCCTCCAGGCGTTGAATCGTGTTTACAGTTACTTTGACTCATTGTGTCTTCTTTAATAAGGAGGCACACTGGATAGATGGGATTGCCTGATAAGAACAGACAATACCCCCCAAGTTAAGGATCTGCAAACTCAAATAATGTGATATGAAGCAATAGAGTTGCAAGGTATGAAATATCTATCTTTTTATTTATTTTTTCATCACAGTCACATTAATATTTAATATTATTTTCCATTAACCCGAGCTGTTTTTTTTTTAATGTCTAAAGCATAATACAGAAAAATAAGGTCATATTAAGCTTTTCACTGTTTTTATTCTTACTTATAATGACCTACTGGATCCAAACAGACAGTCTTGTCTGATAAATTTGTGCTTGTCGCATTTATACGTGGCTTCAGGGGCAGCTTAACCTCTGACAAGATGTGCTGTTAGTGTTGCCATCTACAGAAAGAAGAAAAATACTTTTTATGTCGGTTTTGTTGCATTTAACATAACATGTGATGACATTTCAGTTTTCAGTTTTGCTTTTTTTTATTATTTCGACTTTAAACACACATTAATATCTGCACAAACTACGCAGAAATGAACAATAATAATGAGTAACTAATAATACCATTAATGATAACATTTTGACTATGCAGTTTCGTTCAAAGGTTCAAATTGCACATTCAGGCCTAAGTGTGTTCACAAAAGTTTGGATAAATGTATTTTAGGAAGTTTGGATAGAAACCACACACACACGTAACACATTAACAGGACTGTATAATTCTGGCCAGATATTTGGCAACAATAATCATGGAAGTAACTGTCCTCCCTCATTTACAACCAGAAACAAACTTCTTAGTTTATATTAAAAAAATACTTTAAATTTTAATTTGCACAGTTTGTAAATAATGGTATGCAAATTTGTGTTTTAACAAATGATCCCCCTAATTGTACAGACCCCATCACATGGCAAAAATAGGAAAGATTTTATTAATACTATTTTATAATTATCTCAATTTTTAAATCTCACCAATGACTGTCTTTCCATTTACTGAACAATATACGCTCTTAATACTAGACTGAAGCTCTTTTCTTCTCTAGTTCATTTGTTTTTTCTACTCAGCCTTTTCTTTAAAGGCATGAGGATCCAGATTCTTTAGAGATGCCTCCTTATGGTGGGAGTAAGTAATTGTCTGCTGGAAAACGGTAAACAGTCTTCCCATAATTGTAAAAGCCACATTGCCCGTAACTATCCATCTCTTTTTATGACATTCTAACTGACTGAGAGGTGTTTACATGCATACAGATTTAATAAACACATGAAAAACATTCAATGGTTGTTTTCAAAAATCACTGAAGCAGTCTTATGTTTAATCATTCACAATGGAAGAGTTTAAATGCATGATTAAAAGCTAAATGCTAATATGTAGACTTGTAACCTGAAATGTATATTTCAGGTTACAAGTTTAACTATGACCTTTATGACAATAAAAGGATAACTAGTATTTTCCCCTTGTAGCTTTAGAAAATGGCTTGTCAGAGATTCCATCTAAAATATTGTTCAGGTCTTTAGAAATTAGCTGTGGGCTGCAACATCTCTGGAAAGGCTTTAGGTCTCCTGCATTAATGCAGCGTGGGACGGATCAAACGCAGGTAATATTAACTGGAAATAATTCCTTATCATAGACCTCACACAAATCTATTGAAGCCTTGGCTCTCTGTTGCTGTTGCTGCTTATCCACAGAGATTTCTTTGTGCTGTTGCTCCTCTGAAGCTTAAAGGCCAACTGTCAAACACAAGCTCTGGGTTAAAGGTTGAAAAACGACTGCAGACAACTAGAGGAGAATCTTAGCCCTATATAAAGATGGAGCAGGATGAAGGGTAAAATAACGCAAGACCGTCAGACAGATCAAGGAAGACACTTAAGACTCCGGGCCAAGGTGACGACTACTCATCTATAATTGAGTGCAACGCTGTAAAAAATAAATAAAATAAAATTTAAAAAATGCTGACATCATTCTTCATCGTGGTGGTAGTCCAGTGTCATCAGCTAGATGTGTCCAGATGTGCCAGTCTTAGCTGGTACTGAATGTGTGCTGGTGCCCCTTAGGTCTACAGCTGCTAAATGCCACCCAGTGTTAGTCGCCTCTGCCTTTTCTCAGTCGTTAGTCATGTACTTTCCAAACACCAGCCTTACTTTTTCTGCTCATAAACAACAGCTGGTTTGCTAACTTCTTGTGCACTTCAGAGCTACTAAAAGGGAAAGCAACGACGTTGGTGACATTGCATGTGCTTGTAATTGAAGATTTGGGGGTGAGTTCATGGAAATTAAATGATTGCAGCAAAAATTCAGGGGTGGGTTGCAGCCTAACCTAGCAGTTTTGCCTTTGGTTTTCGGGGCAAAGAGGAAATCAACAACAGCGGTTTCTAAGGGAAGCAGCCTTGCATTGTGACGGCTGTTCTTCCAGAAAGGAGATGAGAGGAAACGAGAACACACATTATTGTTATTGTTAGAAATGTGCTCATTGCCATCCAATTTAGCAATTACAAATCCACCTGTGATCTTTCGCTTTAATCCAGAACTTTTGAAGATGTGCTTTGAGGGTAGCTGACATTCACCCCCAGCGCCGGCTTCAGTCAGCGAGGGGTGGGCTGGAAGGGAGGCGTGGGTTAGGGGGGTGGAGGTGTTGTGATGGTCAGCGGTTGATGTGAGCCGACTTGGCACATCAAAGCCATGTCAGGAGTGAGGTTGTGTCGGAACATTCACGGTGTAGTCATGACATATTTAAAACGATACTTGATGTGAAAAACCCAACGGAGAAAAACACAGTTTGAAAGGCTTGCAGTAATTGAGCAACACATGGGTGTCTCCTCCTTCTTGTACATCCAAAAAGACCCAAAATGGAGGTTTTAACAACTCGTGTACCTTCGCATACAGCGCATATCGGTGTAGGCTCAGCGCCAACACAGCAGGCTGATTTAAATTTTACTTAATAGATCACTAACTCAATATGTCGCAGAGCTAAATACATTAAATCAGTCTTGCTTTGCGTATTTAGTACCTGTTAGGTTGTGAATACACGTTGCCTTGCGAAGATCTGAAGGTTCATCTGAGACGCTTCCACATTTTGTCAGATCACAACCTTAGACTATGCATCTTGTTGGGATTTTTACGTTGATCATCCATCTACATAAACCGAAAAGCAGGCCAAAGATTGCATTAATCTAAGGAGTTATCAGGAGACCAGGGGTAACTCTGGAGGAGCTGAGAGCCACAGCTCAGGTGGGAGAATCTGTTAACAGGCTGACGAGATATAAACCGTTTTTGCAAAAAATATCATTGGAGAAATGGAAACGAGCGCTTTTCAGCTATAATGAAAAGTCTTTGATTGTTTTAATGAAAATAAAAGCTATTTCTATGATTATTAAGGGATCCATAAATAATTGTAAACACATTCTTTCAAATGAAAAATGTAGATAAAACAGCCTTATGAATTAGAAACAAATTTGTTTGAATAAAGATAACCAAATTCATATTAATTCACAATGACTCCTTAATTAAATGAGTTCCCACAACATTTAATTTCCCCTTTGGGATCAATGAAGTATTTTTGAATTGAACTGTATGGAGGATTTAAAAAAAATGGTCTATCGTGGTTCTGCGGAATTTCCTAAAAGCCACAGTGATCTACGAAAAGGATAAAAAAATGTCTACCGTTTGAGCTTTCAAGCCCAAATACTTAAGCGGTTGGCACACGTAGAAGCAGTGCAGAGGTATGATTGATAGGATACTTCACAATGTACCTTTCAAAAATTCAAGGGCTCTTTATATAACTCGATGAAAGAGTTGACCTGAATTACCCACTTGCTGTCACTTATCTGTGTGCACAGCTGTAAATGGAAAGATTACCTGCAGATTCCCTTATAATATTCAGCCTATTTCTGAGGGGGATTTTTAGCGTTGATGGAGCAGTTGAAAATCTCGACTGCCATGCCGAAAAATGATACGGCACGCATGCTTTTCCTTGCATGTTTTAGACACAGACTTTCTACAAAGGCACTCTGCGATCAGACAAAAACTCAATAAAGCTTCAAGCAGTCTGTAGCCGAGATTTTGACTGACAGAGCCTTGGGTTGTGTTCTTTCCTCACCCTCTCTGTTTGCTCCAAAAAGCAACATTAAACACAACAACCATCCCAGTTTTCTCATATTTCCGTGCGCCGAGAGCCCGGCAGAAAGAAGGTTGAGTTTTTATGATTCGCTGTCTCGTAAAATTTGTATAATCATATCTCCGTCTCTCCGTGGGGAGAGCAGCCCTGTGCCGCTTGCATGCTGATGGAGCTTCAGAGAGGTTTCTGAGCCCTGGTGGTTAATTGATTTTGTGATTAGCGGTAATTGTCGCTGATTACATCAGACTGAAGAGGCCCCTTAAGGGGAGGTGGAGGGGGGAAGCGATGGGCGGGGTGGGGGGGAAACTTGAGTCGTCTTCTTCTTCAAGCTGTGCGTCTTTCACGTAGCATTTCTATCACTCGCAGGTATCCCTTCCCAACCGTGTTCAGCAGCTGCAGCAAGAAGGACCTGATGGCAAGTTTTGAGAAGGGAGTGGGGATGTGCCTGTTCAACATGCCGGAGCTCAAGGTGCTCTACGGCGGGCAGAAATGCGGCAACGGCTACGTGGAGGAGGGAGAGGAGTGCGACTGCGGGGAGGTGGAGGTGAGGGTCAATAAACAGAATTTGCATCTCCACCGTTTCTCTCCTGAATCGCTTTTAATTGCTTAGCACGCTTTCGAAAAGAAACATCAGAGGGTGGTTAAAACCGTGACGGAAGGCGGCGAGAGCCAAATCTCTTTTAGCAATGCAAACACATCCTCTGGAAGATGAGGTTAAAAATATGAGTAGGAATTTATTCAGTCTGTGTAACAACAACAAACGTGAGAAGCTACAGCCAACAGCTTCACCCTGTAAACTAATGAATTACTGACGTGGATCTACGTTGGCATTTGCATGTGTAACACATGGTGGCAATTGTTGCTAAACGTTGCAGCTGCATGACACAAAATAAAAGCTCATACAATTAAAAACGATTGTTACCTTGAGGTTAAGCCTCCCTTTTCAACGATTTGTTCGCTTTTCACAGAGCACCAATTCCTGCAGCATGATGCTGACACTTCTGTGCTTTTCAGCTCGTAAAAGGTTCCTTAATTTGAAAGTTGCACCTTCACCTATTCAGAAACGTATCTTGCCATGCGAGAAATTGAAGCTATTTTTAAATAAATACTTTGTTGTGAAAACGTATTTATTTCTCATGTTTTTCTTCTTTTTTTGTTTTTGTCCCAGTTAAATGTTTCCAGTTATTAGGCACATGAATATACAAAGGGGTTCTATTCAAATCAACCTGGATGCTGCCGAACTTAATCAAGAAGTACTTTTCCACTTGTTTGGACAGCTGAGGCAATAACTAACCTCTGTCGGGCCAAACACTCCCTTCTTCCTGTTAGCTCACTTGTCTTCCTGCTCTCTTGACTGTGTACCTTTACACATGATCTGCAGCCTGTGATTTGGGACTGCTGGACTATAAAATCTTTAAAAAAAAAAAGCAGCACGTCATGAACAGATCAGAAACAACGACATTGCCATCTGTTTGGAAAAGCTTACTAAGTCCTTTCTAGGCTTCAGGACGTTAATGAACCACAGTGACATTCATTATCCACACACGGAGAAAACATGGAGCAGCAGGAAGAACGACACTGGGCTAAAGCGGCAGTGTGGTGGTTTGGAGATGCTTTCCTGATCCAAGTTAACCTGGATGTAGTTGATGGAACCATGAATTCTACTCACCACTGGAAAAATCATGGAGGGAAATGTCGGGTCTTTTGTTGATGAGAGAATTTGGTTTGTGGAACAGAACAGTGATGTAAAACACACCTGAACGTCCACCTCTAAGTGGCTCAACAACAACAGCAAAAAAGAAGCAAAATAAATGTTTTACAGAGACCTTGTCAAAATTTTTTGATTAAATTCGGATGATCTTTTGTGTAATAACAAAAACAAACCTTTAATTATTTACAGGAAT
Organism: Micropoecilia bifurca; assembly: GCA_903067075.1. Classification (NCBI taxonomy): domain Eukaryota; kingdom Metazoa; phylum Chordata; class Actinopteri; order Cyprinodontiformes; family Poeciliidae; genus Micropoecilia; species Micropoecilia bifurca. The sequence continues at coordinate 25,589 of CAEGAF010099052.1, read as the reverse complement.
GTAAAAGAGTAATATCCAGCTATCTAGTAAGAGTGACACGAGCAGTTATCAGGTTTAAAGGGCTCGTTTTCACATATATATGTTTATTTTGATCTTTTTTTTTCCCCTGTCATAATACAATTAATCAAACATATTTTCGTATTTGTTCAAATTCTCTTTGCCTTATACTGGAGTCTCTCCAGTGATCGGTGAAATATAGACATGAAAAAGTAACAAAAATGAAATATATAAGGAGGCAAGTACTATTTTTGAAAATTGCAAGCACTTTCTTTAGAGGACTGGAAGGTTAAAATATAAATGGAAAGTTTTTAATTGTTTAAGTAGACCTACATACATGTAGTAACAGTTGCGAATATTGCTAACCGTTGCAGTTACAAGAAGCGAACAGAGGTAATGCAATTAGCACAGACAGGCACATAAAGAAAACATTTATTCAAAATTTGAAAGGATGATTTGAGTTATGCAACAGGCTGATGAGAGACAACCTCGTTGTTGTTTTGAGGTCCGTTTTTAACTTTGTTTTTCTGGGCTGTTCATGCTTCAGCCAGGCCTGAGCTGAACGTGTCCTTGTCCTTCAAAACAAAGAACAAACAAAACACAGCCGTCCTGAGGCAGCAGCGATAATCAAACCCTCTGTAGAGCCGAGCAGCGTTGCGCCAAAACCAGGCCAGATCCGATGACTCAGACAGCACCTCTCCTCACAAATAAAAGGCCTCATTACAAGTCCTTGGTTCTTTTCCTCTCAATCACAAACTACTTCTTTTCTGCCAGACTCCTCTGCCTCTTCTGGCCTCTGGGGCCCTGGGAACCCCCCACACCCCCTCTTTTTATGGTTTGTTCAGCCTGAAAGGAGTTCTGGAAGGACCATCATGTCCCTTGCCAGGTCCATCCATCTAGTTCCTTCTGACTCTTACAGCACTTGCACTATGATAGCAAAAAGGGAAAGAGCTAGTCCTCGGGGTCTAGTCAACATGCTTCTGTGTGAGATCATGCAATTACGCTCAAAATTATTCCTACTCATGCCAAGTTTTGATTTATAGTCATTTTTACTGTCTAATAACGTTCCTTTCACTGGAAATGACAAACATGTCAGACGGGGATTAGATGTCGCATTACTGTAGTTCCAATGAGTTCAAAATTTTCTCAGTGGTTTTCTTTTTTTTAAAAAAACATAACCTTTTCAAGCATTTCTAAATAATGTGAATTCATGTGATAATATGAATGATCAATGTTAGATCCAAGTCACACAGTTTAAATGATAAATATTTCTGAATTAGAAAAGAAAAGTTTAAAAACTTGCTGGGATTTTTTTCTGACATTCAGCAAATAGAAAAGATTTTGATCAGTCCAACTAACGTTGGAAGGCCTACAAAATCAAGTAGAAGTTTGGACTGGTTTAATTTTAAACGATGGGAATTTGTTTTGTGTCTTTTGATGCAGTGTATGTAAATATCTGGTTTCAGCTGGAGTTATTTGAACCCTTCCAGCCTGAGATGGTCAGACAAGTATTTTTTTTATGCAATAGCTCATTATAAATTTTACATGGTTCAACCTAATCCATAAATTTGTACATTCAAGTAAGAAGGCCATTGGTTTAGTCATTAAAATCCAGGCAGGAGTATTTTTATTCTAAGAGTGTTTAATACAAATGTATGCCACAATTTGCAGATTTTTATTTGTTTAAAAAAACATTAAAAAAATCTAAAACCATGCCTGATTTTTCCTCCACTTCACCTCCTTTATCTGCCATATAAAATCCTATTAATTAACACAGAAGTTTGAGATTTTAATGAGACAAAATGTTAAAAAAAAAAAAAAAAAATGTTTAAGGAGCATGAATAGTTTCGCAGTAATTAAGGCATTGGGAGACAAAGTTGCTGATAGCTCCGGCATTCAGGTCACAACATCTATCTTGGAACAGATGTTCCTCCTCAGAACATTGGAAGTTGTTGCATGACAGGGGGCACGATACAGATGTGCTCCATCTCTCTTTGCACCGCAGAAAGGAATGCGTTCATGTGTTATCTTTATTAATTATGTTTTCTGTCAAAAATAAATGAACTGCTGCGTGTATCACATGCAAGCAGGGCATTTTTGAAAATGCTATCTGTGGAAAATGTGCTGCGGCTTGAAGAAGCTCTTCACGTCTCGAGCGCGACGGTTACACCACCTGCATAGAGGATGAATTGTAAAGAAATGCTCTTGAATCTCTTAATATTTTAGAAGCAGTAATCATTTATTTAACATCAGTGTTGGTCTAATGAATGATATATCATTCTTTTATGTTTCCATGGATTTTCTGCATACCTCTTCTACAGTTGATTTTGATTTTTTTTTTCCTCTTGTAAAAGACGTTAAAAGTGGTATGAAGTAAAGACTGAGGTATTAAACCAGATATTGCTGCTTCCAGTTCTCAGCCTGCTTCATTTTTATTGCCACATCAATACTTACCTGCGTTTCCCTAATTTTTCATCATATTTCATTTTGTTTGAAGGAATGCATGAATCCCTGCTGCAACGCTACTACCTGCACTCTGAAAGGTGATGCTGTCTGTGCACATGGGCACTGTTGCCAGGACTGTCAGGTAATTTGTGTTTCTGTCAAACTAAATATATTTTATACAATTTAGTTGATTATAATCAGGAGCTCATTTCTTTGTTTGAGCTGTGCGTCTTTGTCTCGCTTGTTTTCCACCTTTGAGTGCAGCTGAAGCCGGCAGGAACGCCGTGCCGTGAACCCAGCAACTCCTGCGATCTGCCCGAGTTCTGCACAGGCGGCAGTCCCCACTGCCCTGCCAACGTCTACCTGCACGACGGCCACTCCTGCCTCAACGTTGACGGCTACTGTTACAACGGCATTTGCCAGACCCACGAGCAGCAGTGCATCACGCTGTGGGGCCAAGGTATGTGTGCGTAGGACGGTGGAAGGCCTCCTTACTGGCCCGGTTTGACTGTTAAAAGCTCAAAAATTGATACGAGCTCTCAAAGGGTTTTTTTTTTAGTTTTTTTTTATTGTGTCTGTCAGGAGCCAAGCCAGCTCCAGGGATCTGCTTTGAAAGGGTCAACTCAGCAGGTGACCCTTATGGCAACTGTGGCAAGGATTCAAAGGGCTCCTTTGCAAAATGTGAAGCACGGTGAGAGAGGCTGTTCCTGTAGAACTCATAGCACACCTTTAGTTTTTATATCCAGAAGGATTTTACACTTCACCAAATAATTTGCTCTGCACACGGGGGAAACAGATTTTTTGAATATTGCAGTTTAGAATCGAATCTACCAAACGTTCGCTAAACACAAACATCTCAATATCTTTATTTCTCAGTTTTCCAACTTCTTAGAAAGGCTCTTCTAGTGAAACATTGGTGATTTTAGAAGAAGAAAAAAAGCAGCTTTGGTTTTTTTGACTGTGTGAATTTAACGCTACCAGCTCCATCTCAATGGCAGTAACATGTTAAAAGTATCCTAAAGGCAATAAGTAATCGCGCCTTTGCAGTGGAACTGTTGTTGTTTTTTTACAAGCCTTTGACACTCCTGAGCACCGATTTCTGATGAAACCATTTGTTGGATATGGTAATGAAGGCATGTTATTGGATTTATTACCTTACTAAATGCTAAACTTTTGGGGGGGATTGGAATAACATTGGCTCTGGACTGCAAGGCTCTGTATTATGCCCCAAGCTTTTTATACTATCAAATACTCGAATAAATTTTAGATTACCTTTATATCATTCACAAAATTATAGCAAAACACAATTTGTAATATTTACTTTTATTCAAATAAAAATAAGATCAACTATAATGAAAAAACTGTATGTAATCAGGCTCTTCTGAGTGGTAATCGACTAAATTGTGCAGAGACTCATTAACGATGTTAAAAGGAACATTTCTATGTGCATTGTAGTTTTATTAAAAAAAAACATTCAAATAGTTTTTGAGGAAGAGAATATGTTGTACATGTGACACTACTGCAGATCATTGACTCAGGTGGATAACTCCAAATGCACGTCAGGCACTTTTTAGATTTTTATCTGTAAAAGATATAGAAAATCATTTGAAATGTTCCTTCTACTTCAGGTTTATGCACTACTTTGCTCTGATGTGTCACATAAATTCATGATAAAATACATCCCATTTGAAGAAAATGCAAAAAAAATCAAAAATGTTTTTACTTGAATTTAAACTGGGTTAGACAAAGACATTTGTTTCTGTTTCTTGACTTTTTTTTTTCTTTTGATTGCCATGCATGCAGAGATGCTAAATGCGGAAAAATCCAGTGTCAAGGTGGAGCAAACCGCCCAGTTATCGGCACAAACGCGGTTTCCATCGAAACGAATATTCCCCAGCAGGAAGGTGGAAGGATATTGTGCCGAGGTACGCACGTCTACTTGGGCGACGACATGCCTGATCCAGGCCTGGTCCTGACAGGGACCAAGTGCGGAGATGGAATGGTGAGTTCATATCACATCATGACCTACAGTCTGCTAAGATACACATGCCTCTCTGCAGTACATGATGGTGGAATTTAAGGCAATTCATCCAGTCATTTTGAGAACAAAAACTTCTTACCGATTGGTAATAAGAAGCGAGTGGATGCAATTTAACTGAAAGGATATAAAAAAAAATAGGAAAGTCTAAAGTGTCAGACAAAATGCATTACAGAAAAAGAAAAGACTCCTACCATTCTTGGCTCAGTTTTATCAAAACTGAGGCAGAAGATTAACAATACTGCTTTCTTCCATTCACTTTTGGTGTAAATGTTGGTCAAATTAAATGTATTTCTTCCCCAAAGTATGTTGAAAATCAGTGCCTGAGTTTTACGCAAGGTAATTTCTCTCTGATTTATGTTTTATGTTATTTTTTTGCACACTTACAAAACGTATAGGCAGCTTCTGTTCAAGGTTGGTGCCACCACTGAGGTTTTCTATACTTTCCTTGGAGTCACACTGGGTTAGATTGTCATTGTCCAGAGATTTCTTTGAACTAAACTAAGCTGAAATAGGTAATATGAGGACACTTCAATGACAATGTTAATTTTTCTACTAACATGTACAAGCTTTAGGATACATGCTGATGTGTTTCTAAATTAAACAGATGTTAAGTTTCCAAAGATTAATGGACAAATGTATCCTTTTCTTTCTATATTTTTTTACCCAAGACTCTTAAATAAAGATGATTTCTTCACATTGTATCTGTAACTCAAAGTTATTTGTGTAAAATCAAAACATAATTGCATTACCTATATGCTGGGAATAGCAGTGGAATAATGAATGATGAGCCAAAGGCAATGACTTAAATGTATTAGACATTTTTCAGGGTGTGCTTTATTGTCATTTTGGACTTGCTTAAGCTCACACACTTAATTGACGACCCATTATTCACTCGATTTGGCTTCTCCAAACGGTCATCAATTCAGCCAGTGGTCACTTCACTGATTCAGTTGCTCCATTTAGTCTAATTTACTTCACTGTAAACCTCCACCCATTTTTTTTTAAAGGGCCTCGACCTTCTTCTGCCTTTTCTCTCAGTGCCAGCTGCTGCTCATCCTCACATTTTAGACGGTTAATTTGGGCGTCGGTGCCTTTAACAATCAACTATGATGTATTTCCACTGGTAGCATAATTATATTTAATGCTGTTCTGATTTAGAATTGTGGAGGGGAAATGAAAAGAAATGGTGAGCTGGATGTGCCTCTTCCCTTTAAAAGATTAAAGGATTTAGATTCTTTTCTCTCTCTCTCTTTTTTTTTTTTTTTACTGCTTTGCCATTTGAGCCCATGCTGTCAATATTTAATGTCTTTGTCTGCTTCAGATGTGTCTGAATCGCCGGTGCCAGAACGTCAGCGTTTTCAGTGTGCACGAGTGTGCAGCCAAGTGCAGCGGTCGAGGGGTAAGAGCAGCACCTTCTTCATCCTCGTTCGGCTGCAAAAAGCCGTTTCGAACAGATCCAAAGCCGTTTAACACACCATTTATTCCTCAAAGAAGCTTAAGCTGCAGTTTGTTCAAAATGCAGCCCATTGTGTATTTATTAGGGAACAAACACAACGCTTGGCAATAAATCACTTAAAATGCTGAAAGGTTCAATCAGTTAGGCGTAATGATCTCATTTATGTTCAGGTCTATGTGCCATTCATCATGCGCCCAGGCTGTCACTCTCGTCCTAAACTGCGTTTTGAATTATTTTGGCCGGATTTTATTTGGAGCACAATTCCACGAGTTTCACTTTAAGCCAGATTTGCTAAAGGCTTTTTGGATCTCAAATTTGACATTCTTACAACGTACTCGTCTCGTACCTCTTGAGCTTTTCACATTTCAAGGTATTTTTTTGAGGTGAGCAGGTTGTGCACATTCGCAGCGTTCATTCCTACCTGCTTAAGTCGAACCCAATTGGATTTCTTCTTGTTTCATGAAAACGTTTCACCTTTTTATCCAAAAAGGCTCCAGTTCTCAGCATGGTTGGAAGTAATAAGGTTCTACGTCTTAGTTGGAGCAGTCCATTAAAGACACGTGAGTCACTGTAGGGGCTAGAAAGATGGAATCTGAAGCCACTTCCTCAGTGATAGATTTTCAAATTTAACGTAAATGGCTTCTTCCACTCTTCTCTCAATCTATTTATCCTCCCTGTCCAAAATGTCCTCTTTGCTGTCCTCAAAAGTATCTTTTGGATTGGCCCATACTTTTGTGTAGCGATGTTTTTATTTCTCCAATTTAGATGTCTATATTGGAGATCGCTGTATTGGAGAAATAATATACTTGTATTCCAATGAATACTAAACGTCTGTTAATTGTGGGGCTTGAAATGTACCTGAAATCCCCCCTTTTTGTTTCTTAGACAACCCTTCAGCATATGGGATGTCGTCTGTCATCTTTTCTTCTAATCTCCTCCAGTGGACTGAGTTTGAATGCTTTCTTAAAATCGTGAATGAACTAACATAAGTTCAGTTAATGTATCCACCAGTTTGAGGAGCTGCATGATGCGTTTGTGTTCCTCGTCTTTTCCCTTGCGGGAATTTTTTTTTTTTTTTTTTTTTTGGCTCAATGCTGCAGAGTTTCTGATGGCTGATAGATTAGGTGGTGAGATTCAAAAAGTAGGTACTACAAGATAAAGTCTCTCAACAGCTCCCTGGGGCTTCGGCCGTGACTGCTGCACTCATTCCCTTCATTACATCTCCAGAACAAATGGTTTTGATTACCTCTTAAAATGAAACATCGCCAGTTATTACAGGGGCCGTACTAGTTTGTGCAGTTCCAGTAAAGACACGTAAAACCTCAAGGAATGTTTAACATACTGAAACAAAAGGATGTGGGTTTCTCTAGGAGAGAGGGCACCCCTGCATGCAGAGATTAGATCAAGATGTTGTTGGGAAGAGAATACCTCACCTGTTTCGGATTACCCAGGCAGGGAATCCTTCTGGAGTTTCTCCCTCCTGCACTGAGCAGGACGGGGGAAGAGGAGAGAGTGAGACTGTAAAAATGTGGTGTCAGAGAAAAGCTGCGCTTTGTTTCTCGTACCAACTCGCCTTGATTTGATTTGCTCAAATCACCACAAAGTGCACCTGAGTTGGAACAACTAGAAAATACTTTTTCCCCCCCTTGAATCCAGCTTTTGTAAACAAAGTTTCTGAAGGGTTTTAAGCATAAATTCCACCTATGTGACATTTCTAGCTTAGGCAACTTCCTTACAGATGTAAAACGGATTGTTATTTTTGCTGGAATTTATTTCATATTTATCATTAAAATTAGGTAGCAGCTTTTCATAAGAACCAAAACCAGCAGTGCTACAAAAGATCTAAGTAATCTTTGCAGCCGATTTTATACATTTTATAGGTTGATAGAATTGCACAAATAAGTCCCAGAGAGATTGGAGTTTGTCAGTATTTCTTCAATCAGCTCTGATCAGCGTTTTGAACTGAAATTATGTTTTCTTTCTTATACAACAAAATTTAAGTGTAACAAATGTCAACCAAGATGCACTTTGAGAATAATGGTAATAATTCTGTTAATCTTTTGTGTTCTGGTGGATTTAAAACTACTACCTTTATCACAGTATCAGCACATATGTATTTATTTTTCTCTTTTTTTTGCTGTTGTCCTTTAAAACAATAAAAAAAGAACAGTCAAGTAAGACATAAAAGAAAACCAGAAATCGTTTTTACCAGCCATCAGCGGATTTCTTCTCTTTCGTTGTTTACAAGGTGTAGCTTTGTAGCTAATGTCACATTGTCAAAACCGCATCTTTAAAACCTAATCTCCAAATGTATTTTCCATGCTCTGCAGGTGTGCAATAGCAACAAAAACTGTCACTGTGAGGCTCACTGGGCTCCTCCCTTCTGTGACAAGGCAGGTTTTGGAGGAAGTGTGGACAGCGGCCCCATCAGGCTGGCAGGTAAAATCTACCTCTTTTGTTCTTATAAAGTCCTGGACTGTATCTGTTGGAAACAGACTGGTTAGGCACGATCTCAGTAATAAACACTGAACCATCTGCAACAGTAAAACTGCTCCAGTTTGTAGTCATTTGTAGGTGAAGGAAAGCATTCACTTTCAACCAGAGGATGATGCCTCTTGCACCTACAGAAGGATGTCGTCGTTACAACGTTGTAGAGGTTATGGAAGAAGATCTGATTTTTTTTTTTTTGGAGATGTTGACTGGAAATTCACCTGCCTGTTTCTCAGTGCATCTTGTACTTATTTACATTTTGCTTCTAGGCAGTTAGACTTTCTTGTAGCTTTTAAATTGGTCTTGATCAATGGTTTTTCTGGCTTCAGAAATCTTGAAAGTTTTGCTTTGGACATTGGTTACTTTTTTTGAGATCGTGGCACCTTTTTGTTGCCATGTTCTTGAAAGTGGTAAAAGGGAGCATTAATTTGCCACACTGGGAATTGTTAAAAAAAAAGCTCTTTGTTGTGTTTTCACCTCAAATCCAACCTAAATCCAAAAACAGCTGGCACCACCATGGAAGTGTTTAAGGAGGGAAATCATTTCCATGAAGTTTTAAAACATCCCAGATCCTACATTGTCTGCAGAAAATATGCCCACAGCAAAAAACACTGAAATATTAGCTTGACATGTTTAAGTTCCTGTTATTTCCATATGTTTGTTTTTATGAGCAGACAGCAGGAACCTGGCTGTGGGTATCCTGATGGCTCTCCTCACTGTGCTGGTAGCCGCTCTGATCGTCTGCGTCAAGAGGAAATCCCTGATTGGCCTCCTGTTCACCAGCAAAAAGGATCAAATGGAGAAGCTCAGGTTATAATTCAGTCATTTATCGACACGTTATCTAAAATGTTTAAAAATAAGAGTCAGAATGTTGTCCAGACTGATATCCAGGCTTCCAGGGCAGTCTGGAAAAGTATGGAATATGGTTTAAGTATTTTCCCAGGTCTGGATAAGTTTCAGAAAAATGTGTTTTCCTTTGCTACTGTCTAAACATCCATCTGTTCTTCCGTCCTTCCTTTGTTCCTTCATTCCTTTTGTTTCCATTTTTCATTCTCCTTTTTCCTTCTTTCTTTTGATCTTACCTTCCTTCTTTTTTCTAGCTTCCTTTTTATTATCCTATATAATTGGCCCCATTGCTTCTTTCCTCCACTTTATTTCTTTCTCTATTTCCTTCTTTCTGTCCTTCTTTTGCAACTATCTTTCTTTCTTTTTTAGTTGTTTTTAACTCTTTCTCTCTTTTTACTTCTTTCGTTGCTTTTTTTTCCTTCTTTCCTTCCTTTCTTCCTTTAAACCTTCCCTCCAAAATGTATAGAAACCCCAAAGAGAATATTTGCTTCAACTGTATTCTGTGAAGTGAAGTCGGATCGATAAAACAGGCTCTTTATTTTCCAATTCGTGCGGCAGATCAGAAAGCGCTCCAGTCAACGGACCGTCGGCTCCAAAGCGTCATCACCTGTCGTCTCCATCCCGACCGGCCCCACCTCTGCCCCACAGTGCCACCATCTTCAAGGTGACATCTTCATCTACCAAACCCTCTGAGCGACGCACAAACAGCATCCCTACTGTATCCGTCTGAACAAAGCGGAGGATTAGCGCGTCAGTTTTCTGCCGATGTTGCAGCGGCTCCCACAAATCAGCCTCCGCTGAATTGATGTGTTGTTTTCACACAAACGGCAGCTCGTTCAAATCCAATTAAGTCGTCCCACTGAACGTGGACGTAAGGAGGAGGCAGTGATAATGGAGCGTGGTGGTGAGCGAACGGGGGGGCTGTGGGGGGCCCAGGACACGCAAATGCATTTCTTGTCATTAGCAGCTGCCTGCTCAGAGAGAAATTGATTTATCTGCATGTGAAGGATGTCGAGTTGCTCAGTTGACACCTTAAAGTAATTTTGTTGCTAATAATTGTGAGACAGAGGCCACGTTCTCTGCTGTAATGACTCTTGCGGCTGCTTCACCGCGTGCTTTGACCGCTCCATTATCGCCCCAGTGCTAACAGGAAGTGATCTGATGGATGTAGAGGTTGCTCAAGAGCAAAGCCTATGATGTTAGGTTAGAGCAGACACTTGTGTTGTAACATGTGCTTCCATGCATCGGGCCCGATGCGAAGATTTCTTTCGATTTTAGTTTGTCCCTGTATTATCAGAAATTGCAATGTTTAGCTTGAGTTTTACCTGAAATACCAACACATCGGTTTGTAAATCCTTTTCACCTTAAAAATCCTAAAAAGTACGGCAGGCATTTTTCTTTCAGTCTCCCATCTTTATCATGTTTCGTTTCTTATTTGGGGGGACCGTGTCTCGTTTTCTTTAGCTTCCATAGATTGTTCAACACTTTTTGTTGGTGTATCAAATAAAATCCGCGTGCCCTCCTGCCCCCACACACAAAAAAAATGCACTAAAGCTTGTGGTTGCTATGTTGAGAAGAAGTGAAAAGGTTCAAGGGGTGCTCATACTCTAGCAGGGCAGTTGGCAGCATGTGTTTTTTATTTAGTGAGAGGAGAAAAGATGTAAGGTTGTTTGAAGTCAGCACAGTGCAGGTGAGGTCATTTTCCACTTGTGAAAGGAAGGAGTGCCTCGGTGTGTTTTAGCTCTTCACATCTGGCCGGGTCTAAATATGAAACAGACTAATATCATGAGATCTCCAATCTCTCTTGGTGTGGTCTGTTTAGCTGTGTGCGTTCAGGAATTAGCCCAAAACTGCGGGCTTCTGGGAAAGTTTCGTCTTAAACTAGTTACCGGTGAAGGATTTACATGATTGATTCGTACGTCCTTGACAGCGTCCGGAAGAGGAGGAAGAGGAGGAGGTGGAGGAGGAGGACATGATTGATTCTGAAGGGGATCAGATGGTTTAACTTTTCCACACTCATCTTTTCTTCAGTCTCCTCAGCGGGCGTCGGATGCAGCGCCCCCGTCGGCTCCCTACCCGTCCCACAGTCTGCACAGACTCCCCCAGTGCCCTCCGGTTCACCTCAGCCACCCGGTCCCTCTGTCTCTCACCTTGTCCCTCACCCCTGGGCCCAGGCAGCCGAGGCCCCCGGCGCCTCCGCCCCACCGGGCCCCTCTGCCTCACACCCACGTGGCACCGAGGGCGACGTCGTTTCGCAGCGTGTCGCACCATAACTCCTGCAGGATGGTCACGGTGAGTGAATTGCCCGCTTGCTCAGTCGGAAACATTTGGTGCCATAATGTTACCGTAGCTTCCCCTGCTGCCTCTGGGGGGCTTTGACCCCGGTAACGCCGACCCAGGGGAAACGACGGCGTTTGCCAGATTTTCAGGGCTGGCGTTTTGATGCCGGTTGTTTTCACGCCGCTTTCGTTTTCCTGCAAAAGCAGCTGCTTGTTAACGGCTATGAAAAATCTAAGAAAAATAAGGAACGTCGATCCTGCTACGAAGGAGGGAGCAAATCTGACAAAAATATCAGAAGGTTGTAAACCTGCTGCTGCAGCCATTCTAGGGAGTTTAGTGTTTTGCCTCTCAGGCTGGAAGAGGACGCTGTTGATTCCTGGAGTTCAGTCTCCTTCATTCTGCAATGAAAACTATTCTTCTTCTCCAACTACCTAGTTTACGATGCTTTGCAAAGTCGCTCGTGCCTCTTGAACTTTTACATTTTTCATGGGACAGTCACAAACTTTAATGTATGTTATTGTGATGAATTGGAGCGTTATTGCTGGAAAGAGCAATAAAAATAAATAAAAGACGATACGAGATGGTGTGCATATTCTGAGAACCCTGGCATTAGACCAAAAGGGCCCTCTTCTACATGTTGGCTGAATATTACTTTTACATTATTTTCTCTTGGGGTATCAGAGCAAAATGGGCAGAGTTCTCAGTAATGCACTACTTCGTCTCAGTCTATATCACACAATCCCAGTGAATTACATTTCATTTTGTGACAAGATCTGAAAATGATGATGAGCATAAGTGCTTTTGAAAGGCCCTGAACATTCCTCACTTTTCTACTACATTTCAACTGGATCTGTTTTATTTTTTCTTACCTTTTTGTACCTTGTTGAAAATTTGCCTATTAGGGACAGTGTATAATAAATCTTTATTCATGTAATTTAAGCTGCAGTAATTGGTGTTTGAGCTCTAGAAAATAGTTTTTTGTCCACATGTAAGAATTTTTTTTGTCAAGCTGTCGAGGATAATTAGCTTTTCACTTCCTAAATTGCATAAAAATGTACTTTTTGATGATTTGCATTCACCGGCCAAGGCTCAGTTCCCAGGAGTTTGCTGAGCTGAAAAAGTGGCATTTCTTATTTTTTTACCTCCTGCTAATTTGCTCACAAAATAAGACATTTTCAGGTCTCGGGAGGAAAGCAGGAAAAGTGACGGGCTTATTTTTTTGTGAATTTGTTTTGTGCCCAATAAGTTTCACCTTATTGCTCAAAACTACATTTACAGATGGAATTATCACGTACTAGCAGGAACTGAAGTGTCGTCGTCAGCATCCTGATGACAGTATTAATTTGTCAGTTGTTTATCTCACATTTGCACTTCATAAAAGATAGACTGAGAATTTACAGGAACATTTGGCTTGATGCCAAGAAGAATGAAGCAAGTCTGAGAAAACAAAGTGTCTCGTCCAAAACTGCCACAAAACAATTTTTGCTGTTCTTGACAGCAAAGGGGAACAATACATATTATTAAAAGCTCACGTAAGCTTTTGATCAGGGTGATTCTGGAAGTTTCTCTTAATGGTACGCTTTGAAAAGCTATTTGCCAACGACCGAGAGTGACAGAAACGTTTTTTCGTTTTGTCGTTCATATTCTCTAAAATTCTCTAAAAGGTTTTGCAATTCTGCCGGAGTATGTCACCTGATACCCAAGAGAGAGTCTTCTTCTAATCATTTCCTGTCTTCCTTAAAGAAATTAAAAGCCTGAATAACAAAAATAAGTCGCACTACTGACTCAATGACGCCAAACATTTTTTGTCACCGCTGTTGCGATGGTAATTGCACTTTCTTTAGCGCAAATTTAAATTAAGACTCTTTTTTTTTACACATCTCTTTTGCAATTGCTTTACGCCACGGCGCCGCTTTTATCTCTGTGTCCATTTTACAACGTCGGCGTTTAGTTTTACACAGCTTCTCGATTTCCTCACACCTGTTCAGCAGGTGCCGTGCAGCAGCTCTTTGGCAGGATTTTGCATTTCGGAAGTGGAACCACCTCAGCTGCTCCTCGTCGATGTCAAAACGTGAAAGCGATTCCTTTTGGCAGAAGACTTTCCCTGACAGTATCTTTGGCAGCTGTTTGGCAGCTCCAGCATGTTGACAGAAGACATAAAACACTAGTGAAAGCTCTCTGCTGGGGGGGACCAAGGCTCTGCTTCCACACATGATTTTTGCAGTTTGGGGTCAGTTGCGTTTTGCTGAGGCTGCAGAAGAATTTGCAGGCACCTAATCACTTTATCAGAGTCGCTCATTTCACTTAACAGCAATTCATTTGGTTGTTGGCAGTTGAAAAATGTTTTTTGGACGGAGCTCAAGGGAAGCTGGCCTTGTTTACTGCGTTGGGAGGATTTGCTGTCTGTGTGGAGCGTTGAGCTATCGAAGCCAAGGAAGAAGACGCATGGAAGTCTGCTAAGATCCTGACCTCAGTTTTTCCAAAAAAGATTAAAACCACACGATGTCTCCTCTCATCATATGGTTGCCTGATAAGTGTGCCAAGGTGTCTGAAAGGAGAGGAGGGAAAAAAACAAAAGAAAAAAAATAACACATGCCGTAATGATCTGTTTATGAGCGCCCTCTGGTGGCAATCCTCAGCTATTATTTCCTGTCTTTCCTCGAGCAGGAGCTCGAGAAGCCTAGCCCTCCTCAGAAACCTCTGCCTGCTGACCCGAGGACTTCCCGGCTGGCGCGGAGTCCATCCGGTGTCCAGAGCAGCACTTTAGTCCGAGGGTCCTCTGTTGTGCGCGGCCCTGCAGCGACGCCCGGTGCCTCCAGACCTGCACGCCCCGTCCCACACCCCAACAAGTGAGCAGCTTTCTGTCGCCATGCACACCTCAACTCATTACCGATGTGAATTTTGTAATACTTTAGAGCTTCTAATAATACGTTTTCACCGTTCTTTTTTCCAGGGTTGGATTTTACATGTACGAAAGCACAGCTTTAGTTGATGACTCTCACATATCTCCTTTTCTTTTTTTTTCATCCGTAGGCCAAGTCCCAACCATCCTCCGACGCTACCAAAGCCTTGCATCATCGCCAACGTCAGATACAGCAGCTGAGACTTTGGCCACAGGGGACAGTTTCTTTCTTCTTTTTTTTGTTTAACAGAAACAAATTAAAAAAACTAAATTGCACTATGAAAACTCTGAGAACCCCACATAAAAAAAAAATGACAGAGGCACCTTTGAGTTGTGAACCATGAGATTTGCTGTGTCCCTTTTAGTGCTCCGCCTCTGAATGGTGCTACAAGTCTGCGCTCAGGTAGATGTAAAGTATTTATAATTGCGTATTTATTGCCACCCAGTGCACTGTGCCAGACACTTTTACTACACAGTAACAACTTTGGCTCTTTTTTATCTCACTTTTTTTATATTTACACTGATGTATTTTGAAGGAGGAAAAAAAAGAGTATGAAAAACATTTCTGTGAATCATTTAGGTGTGCAGTGGCTTTTAAAAGTTTTCGTAACCTTTTAGGTTTTTCCTATTTTATCACTGAAAGTTCAGCAGTTCTTGGTATGTTATGGCCAGACCAGATTACTGTACCATTGTGAAGTAGAAGTAAAATGGTGTGTTTTAGTTTACCACAAGCCATGAAAGGGTGGGGAGTGTCCAGCAAACATGTGGAAGAAGGTCAGATGATGAAGAAATTGAACTCTTGGGCCTTGGTACAAGATCTGTGGAGAAAATTAGAATGTCCCAGTCAAAGTAAAGACCTGAATCCAGCTGGGAATCTATTTTCACAGATGTCCTCCATCCAGTCTGCCTTAGCTGAAGTTGATTTGAGGAGGAAAAATTGGCAGAAAGTCTCCAGATGTGCAAACCTGGTGGAGCGGCGACTCAAAACACATGTAGGTGTAAATAGAGCAAAGGAAGATTCTACACAGTAATGACCCAGGGGGGCCTGGACCTGAGTGCATTCAGCTTTTTTGTGTCAGATATTCTGAAAAAACATGCTTTGCTTTTCTTCCACTTCACAATTATGCACTGCTTTGTGTTCAACTATCATTAAAAAAAATCTATTAAATTTATTAAGGTATATGGTCATAGACAAGTAAAAGACTTTGGATTGTTATTGTACTGTGACAAAATGTGAAAAACCTAAAGGATTATGATTTTATTTTTAATTATTTACAAGGCACTGTGGATGTCTATCTGGAAAAAGTTTAAAAAAGGGAACTCTTGACGTTATGGTTTCGTTCTCTAAACTACATGTGGAGCTTAAAAATGAGTATTTCGCAATGACTGATGATGCCTGCAAGGTTTCTTGAAGAGGAATGCTCTGTGTAGCATCTTGAGCCAATCTGGAAAGCCTTGAAACAACCACAGAAACACCAACGGTGGTTTTACAACCCCAGCTCTGCAGCACACTCTACTATCAGAGGGTATTGTGTTGGGCTCCTTTTTCTTCATCCGCATCACAAAAAGTTAAGTAAGGCCAGAGAACCGAACTCTGATCTAAAACGAGTTGAAATTAAGAATCTGTGAAACATGGTGTCTGCGTGTGTGTGTATGCGTGTGTTTTTCGTAAGAGTTTGACTCTATGCCTTTCTGCACAAAAGACTCCGATTTAGCCATGGAATCATTAAATACTTTGCTCATGTGTAAACAGCAGCTGTTCAGCTGGAGCTTTCTCGAAAATGCTGCTTTTACTTTGACAGTTTTTTTTCAAGTTTTGCTTTTTTACTTTGGCTTTATTTAGAAAATCAATTTACATGTGTTATCATCCTTGATGAAGAAATTGTTTACTTGACTGCAGTTCAGTATGTGTCTACATGCACACTGAAAATACTTTGCATGCATATTATTTTTAGTTTCGGTAATTTTTTTACTCTGCATTCACTTGCCTTTACTCTGTGCTCATGTACAATGTATATGTTTGTTTGTTGTATTACAGGTGAACACATTTTCACATGTTTTTTAACTAATGACTGTTTGATACTTTACATGTAAAGAAACCCTGAAGTGTCGTTCACCAAGTTCAACCACACAGGCAGCATTAGTAAAGCTGGTTTTAATAAAGAGGACAGTTTCTGGGTCTTCGTCTGCGTGTTCACAACATTATGACTGGAGTTATAAGAATGTTAAGAGCATAAAGCAGGGTTCATATACAGTCTGAAAAGTCTGGAATTTGATTTCAGTATATTCCTGAACAGAATAAGTGTGGTAAAATCCAACTTTATTGCCTGTTCTATTGCCTCATAGTTGGCTTTACTCCCATCCTTTCTTTCATCCTTGTGGTTCTTAATTTTCTTCTTCCTCGTTCTTATTTTTTCCTTTACTTATTTCTTTCTTATTTTGTTCTTTTCTCCTTTCTGTCCATGTTTTCTCCGCATCTCTTTTGTCCAGGTTCTATATTTAAAACCAGCCATGCTATCTGTCACAATTTCATAGTGAAATTTTTCATATTTAAACAAAGGAGGGTAAAAGACTAAGTAGTCTATAAAGTTTTTTTTATACCGCTTCCACTTAACTTTCCATTATGAGGTCGGATACAGCACATCAGGACATAGATAGTTATTTTGCCATATCCTGCTGCTTACTTTTCTGCTAAAAAAGTAAGCAGCAGGATGACTTGAGTGGCTTTCAAGTCATCATTCTTGCTCACGATTGCGTATCTGTATTAAAATAGTTTTGTCATTTGGAAGAAGGAAAATCAGTTTTTCTGTTCGTTATGGGTGAATTAAAGTAAATGAACGTATGGTATTTTTTATTATTTATTGTGATTGAAAAATATTGACTGAACAGCTCCCCCACGTGGCAAATCTGCAAAATTCACAAAAGTACGTTTGGAGCTCAACAGGTTTGTAATCATTTCACAGGTTTGAAAACCCAGACGGTCCAACTCCACCTTCCACGTGAGCTTTTGAGTGACGTGGGAGAGATTATGACACGGACCCAAGCCGGGACAACTTTCAGTGGTCAGCATAAAGCGCACGTGTGATGTCACGTTGGGACCAAATTGCTCACCCGTGCGGACAGTGCCGTCCGTCAGCAGGTTGCCCTGCGAGAGCAACTTCACCAGCACGATTTCAGCGCGACTGGACCCGTTATTGAACCCCTCCGTCGTAAAACGTATTTATTGCGCGGAGAACCGTTTCTGTGTCATGTCGATTGAAAGTAACTCCATAGAAGCAGATATTTTCTCGGAGAGCGGGGAAGAAAGTTCGTCATTTGGGTTTGGAGATGATCTGGAATTAAACCAGTTCGACGGGCTGCCCTTTTCCTCTCGGTACTACGAGTTGCTGGAAAAGAGAAGGGCTCTTCCAGTGTGGAAGGTCAGGAGTCGGTTTGAAGATGCTCTAGAAAACAACCAGCTGGTTATTGTGTCTGGAGTAGCACAAACTGGCAGCAGTACCCAGGTAAACACTCAGTCACTGATAGATGTCAGTGACTTTTTCTCATATTTTCTTGAATCTCTTTAGATTAGGGCTCTAATGTTTTACCCCTTTATTTTAAAGGCCACCTTAACCTGCTTCATGGTGTAGACGAGTTCTGGCTAAGCAATTTTCCTATTCCACTAGTCTGGTAGTAATGAACTGATGGATATTATCTGGCAGTAATCTGGCTTGGATATGAACAAATATGATGGATCAGTTCATTCATAGTTATAAAAAGGGGGCAATTACAAATAGATGAAAGGTTTTCATTTGGCTCCAATGTATATTTTCCTACTAGGGCAATAACGGCTTCCAAGTGGAACATTGGATGCAAATGTTGGTATTCCAATATGATTTTGTGAATTAGAATGAAATATGTATTTTTCAGGTACGTTTCCATAGAATTTACACCTTTAGCTGCTGAAAATCTAAGTAGGTTTACGAAGGCCAAGTTAATGGATGCTCTTCATAATGTTGTCCAAGAAAACAGCCATGATTTTACCCCCACCCCTGCATAATTCTGTGTAAACCTTCACATGGTTTGCCAGATGCTCGATCCAAATTGGTTAGAGAAGAGAATAGTATTTCTTTTCCCCGTGATTTGATACCATCACAAAGCTTCAACTTCCCTTGTTTGTGTGAGCAGAATCTGCCCAGCTCAGCAGATGTTGTTGTCATAGAGAGGCTGCCCAATCCGCTGTTTGCCTGCTGGCTTGTCACTCTGTACAAAGAATTTCAGCTGCCTTGTTGGGGGACCTCCCGCTGCTAAGCCCCAATCTGCTAGAGCCGCCACATGCTGCCCAAGCAATTTTGCATCATGAACAATAATGCTATCGGATCTTCTGCCACTATTTGTTTAGCTCGCGCAAGAGCTCTTAATATAATCCTCAAGGCATGCTCTATGCTTCAAAAAAAATGAAGTGATTCGATTGAAAACACTTCAGTCTTTATGGTGTCAACTTATTTTTGTTGAACATCTCCTTTCAGATTCCTCAGTGGTGTGCAGAGTTCTGCCTGTCCGCCCAGTTTCAGCACGGAGTGGTTGTGTCCACACAGGCTAACAGAAGGCAAGCTGTGGATCTTGCTCTGCTCGTGGCCGATGAAATGGACGTGAACATCGGTCATGAGGTGGGCTACACCATCCCTCTGGAGACTTGTTGCTCCTCTGACACTGTCCTAAGGTTTGTTGATGGTAATGTTGTTTAGTTTCCCAACAAGCAGCAGCAGCGCAACATCTTGGTGCTGTATTTTGCAATGCCATTGTAAAAGTATCCACTTCTTCACAGCCAGGTGTGTCAACATTTGTATTTTGAGACCCCCATTCATCCAATTTTTAACGTACGAAGTCATGACCAGTGTACAAACGGCAATGGGAAGGAAAGAAAAACAAAACTGTCGATCTTTAATCTTCCAGATATTGCACTGATGACATGTTCCTGAGAGAAATGATGTCGGACCCTTTTCTGGAGCAATACGGAGTCATTATTATAGACCAGGCCCACGAGAGGACAGTAAGCACAGACATCCTGCTGGGTCTCCTCAAGAATGTCCTCTTGCAGAGGCCTGAGCTCAAGGTGGTGATCCTCACCATGTCCGCTGTGGTGGACAGGCTCTTGGGCCACTACGGAAGTGTCCCACTCATCAACCTGGAGGTCTCTGGTTCTCCTGAGGTGGTGTATACCAACAACAAAGACTATTTTTACCTTGCACTCGCACTGCTTCAAGAGATCCACCTTACCAAAGAAATTGGAAATGTCATTGTGTTTTTGGCATCAGAGGAGGTAAGATAGGTTTTCATTTTTATGTTAATCCAAGAGCTATTTGTTCAGCCAAAAGTTGGTGCTTAAAATCTGTTTTAACAAGGGTTTAATGTAAATGTTTCTAAAAGGAAGTCCGCAGAGCTTGGAGTATCATTCAGAGTGAGAGCCCCAGATTGGAAGAGGGACTGGACCAAATCACACCAATCGTTTTGTGCCAGAGCCAGCAAGGGTTCTCGCCTTCACTGATCGAACAAGCAGGCGCCACAAACTCCAAGAGGGTTTTTCTTTTGACCCATAAACAGGAAGACGTGTGGTGGGCTGGGCAATCGGTCAACTTTGTCATTGACACAGGCGTCCAGAAAAAAATGGTAAAAGCATTACTACTTCAAGAGATTTCAGTAATGAAGTATAGTACACTCTGTATTTGCCAATCTTCTTTTTATAAAGATTTACAATCCAAGAGCAAGAGCTTTCTCTGAGGTGCTTCATCCCATCAGTCAGTGTCAAGCAGATGTGCGCAAACACCTGTGTTCACCTGCAGGTGGATCTTCCAGCTTAAATTCTAGTCAAACTAAGGACTCCTGTTGTTTGAATTCACATTTTTATCAAAATGTGCTTTGCTTTTGTTAGGTAAATGTTTCCGACTGTATCCTGAAGCGAGTCTACCCACGGCCGAAACCTGCCCACAGATCTTGGACTGTAACATTACACCAACTGTCCTCTACCTAAAGAGAATGGAGATAGCGGGTCTTGGGCAGTGTCACTTCATCGAAAGACCGGGTAAGGCCTCCTGCCAATCCAACTTAATTCTGTGTAATATTTATATCTCAAAGTAACTGATTCTCACAAATAGCCTTTTCCTTTTTTTTCTAAAAGAGCACAGCCGAATTAGTTCTGGGCATCTGTTTGGGTTCATCCTCCCATGGTTTAGCTGAGTCGAGAGCTCAGCAACCAACTATTGTCTGAGTTTTGCCCCAACTCCCTGTGTGAACAGAACAGATACAATGAGACCAATACATTAACAGTTATGCGATATATCTAGTTTAGTGCAGCACCGAAATGGAGGTAATGATGGATAAAATATATATTTTTATGTTGGTTTCATTTGTGACAGATCCAGAAGGTCTCATGCAGGCCTTGGAGGAGCTGGACTACCTCGCAGCTTTAGACGATGATGGGAACTTGTCTGAAATTGGCATCATCATGTCTGAAATCCCTCTGGGTCCTCAGATGGCTAAAGCTCTCTTAGCATCCTGCGAGTTCGACTGCGTTAGTGAGGTGCTGACAGTCGCAGCCATGCTGTCCGGTATGCGCAGTCCACATGTGCAGCTTGAAAAAGTTTCGATTAATTTTAAGGAGTGTCTGTCCGTCTTTGTGTTTCAGCACCAAGCTGCTTCCTGCGGCCAGCTGGCAGCATGACTCAAGAGGCGTTCAAGTGTCGGAGAAAGTTCCAACATCCTGACGGCGATCACTTCACACTCATAAATATCTACAATGCCTTCAAACAAAAACAAAAGGATCAATGTAAGTTGCAGTGCTCTCAGTATACAGCTCCATTTCTAAATTTTATGCTGTAAATTTTAAAACAACCGCCTCTTGGCACCTCTTGAATTTGACTGAAATTATGAATTCAACTTGGAAAAAACAAAACTGAAGGTTATTATAAAGTACCATTAGAGAGGGATGTGTGAAATAATCATGTTTTTTTTTTTTTTTTTAATTAGCTGGGGGTTTTTTCTAAGCAAACTGGGAAAAACTAGAGGTCAAGCATCTAAAGACTTTTTGAAATCATTTTAGACTTGAATGTGAAAACTTGGTGCCAAGATTATTTTCTGGATCATTCCGCTCTGAGCATCGCTGACGCTATTAGATCAGAGCTGACCAGCACCCTGAACCGAATTGAGCTTCCCATCTCTGAACCGGCCTTTGGCACCAAGACAAACACTAACGACATAAAGAGAGCCCTGCTGGCTGGATTCTTCATGCAGGTAGGAAATAAAAGCACATCAGTGTTATTCCTTTGTACTCCTCAGCTTCATTCGTTTTTATCATTTTCCTCTATTTTTTTTCATTTGCGGAGATTGCTCGAGATGTGGACGGATCGGGGAATTATCTCATTCTGACGAACAACCATGTGGCCCAGTTGCAGCCGTTCTCTGACTACAGAGTTCAGCCACACAAACAGGGACTACCAGAGTGGGTTGTCTTCAACGAATATGCCCTGTCTGAAAACAGTCTGAGAACAGTGTCGGAGATTTCCCCTCAAATGTGAGTTTGGTTCAGTAGACGTACATATGAATTGTAAGAGTGCTGACACTTTTTTTTTTTCTTTTTAATTTTCTAACCTGGGCATTTGAGCACAAAACATTTACCTTGAACCTGCTTTTTAATACGTTGTAAGAACATAGATGGGAAGAACTACCTGTTTGTTGAACAAATATTGCAGCCCAGTTTTGAGTCACTCTCAGAATAAATTCCGATTCTTGGAAGCAACATTTTATTCCTTCTTTAAAAATTCTAAAAATAATGTTTTGGTAGTTGAATAACTGAAATTCCTGTTAATTATATATTTGAAGATGTATAGAGACTGAAATGGGAAGTAAAACAGCTGTTTTGAAGTTGTTTTCAATTGATCATTTACTCAAGAAGTCAAGATCAAAACACTGTTGGATAAACTGTTAAAAGTCAAGGAATTATTTTCTAAAGTACTTGAAATAAATATTAATCATTAAGAAAACCAGTAGATTTATTGAACATTTTTGGACTTGTTCTATAGAAACTTGTATGACAAACTTTTCTTTAATTATTCATACCTGCATATGACTTAATAGTCAAATCCACACTATTTGACAGTGTAGGAATCCTTATATTTGCTCCTGTTTACATTATTTAATTTTTTTTTTAAATACCTACAGATTTTTTCTTTTTGCTTTTTTATATGAGCTACATTTTTTTGGGATGTATATTTTTAATATGATTTTGTGTTTCAGGTTCAATGAAATGGCACCGATGTACTTCTTCTACAATCTGCCACCTAGTGAAAGCAAAGACATACTGCAAGTCATGTTGGACTCGGAGGAATCCAGACGTTGCACAAAGAATCAAACCACAAACAGCGACACTGACAGAAGCTGTGCAGCTGGAACACAAACTGACAAATGTATGATTCAGTGAGCTGAAGCATATGGGTTGCGGTTTTTACACAAGTAAACTATTTGGAGCAGACGGAACCTACAGGGGTTGTTTCTAGCTTGAAAGCTTTTGTAAACACTTCACGGAAGACCAAAGAGCCGACATATTGAAAACGGTATCAGTAATAAGTTCCAGTATGTAGATTTGTTACTTTTCCCAAGATATATTCCAGAGTACTGTGTGTAAAACAACTAAGTGTCCCAAAAGCTATTTCAGATTCATAAGCCATTATATTTTTGTGTAGATCAACAAACAGCATTAGGAGTTGAAATGGAAAGACAAGAATGAGCTCTTAATATTTCAGAGGTTTTTTTTTTTTTTTTGCAAGATGTAATCAAGAAGCTTCTTTGAAAACTGTTGAAGTGGACAAAACAGGACTTCAATATGAAAAGGATACATTTACTTCATTTGACTTAATTACAAGTTATGCGTAGTCTTAGGTTATTGTACAGTAAATTTATCCAGACAAAATTAAAAAGCTAGTCTTTTAATTGCTGATGCCTTGTACTTATTATCCACAAAAGCTGTTTTTAGAATCAGAAAGTCACCAACGGTAGCCGAGGTTTTAAACAGCCTTTTTTGCATAATTCCCAAATTGTGTGAGCCACGACTCAGACAGTCAGGTATTCCTTTAGTTTCTCCATTACAGCAGGCATTCTGTCCATAGGAATCACCATCACCGTCCTGAAAGGCTTCATGGGAACGTCGTTTGACGACCACCTGCCACTTAGACAGGAATCTGCATCCTCTTCTACCGAGTAGTGGAACTTTATGATGGCTTGCTGTAAAACAAAAGCTAATGATCAGCTGAAAGCAGAGTCGGTGGATTTGGATTTTATTTAAAGATTTGGTAATTCAGTAAAATATTTGTGATTAATTCTTATGATTTACAGCTCATGAAAACCCAATATCTGTCACAAATCAAAATCTTACATGAGCCCAATAAAAAGCATTTTAATACACAGTCTGAGAAGTACATCCATGTACTGTATTGCACAATAGTTCAGTACTTGATCAGGTCTCATTTTGCATGATCTCCTACATTAATGTGCCAACTTTGAACTAGATGAACAAAGAGGACCAAAGACAGTTGATTTCCCAAATGGTCACAAGAGACTTGGATTCTGTGTTTCTCCACTTAACTCCAGAAGCCTCTGGAACCTTGACTCAAAATTAAACATAAGCTTTTAAGGACTTTGGATCACTGAGCAATAGTTCATACTTTTTCCTCCTTTGCCCGGATATGACACGAAAGAGGAAATATGGCATCCATATCCCGGAGGACGTTGTGGCTCTTAAAGCATCAACTCCATTCTACACCTGATTTGATTGTGCAGCTTTTGCACAATCACAATCATGTCAAAGATGCACCTGTCCGTGTCACTTGTGCACCTTCCACCACACTGTCCTTCCACTAAACTTTCCATTTACCTTGGATCCTGCACTCTTTGAACAACCTTATTTAGCAATGGCCTTTTATGGCATATCCTAACAAGTCAGCCTTCTTCCCCACAATAATGTAGGCAGTAACATTCGCCTTTTTGCTCCTACTTGCATTTAATTGCAAACTGATTCTTTGGTTTTCATCAGCTGTAAGTCATAATCTAACAGGAATAAACGCCTCAAATATATCATGTCACTGTGCAATCAATGCTACTTCCACATTTTGAATAAAACTACTAAAATGAACCAATTATTTCTGATTTATTGGGACCTGTAGATCCGATCTGGTTTAAATCTTCCACAGCTTGTATGATTTATGACTGTACCTCATGAAAGAATTCCTCCTCCGCATTGATAAACATGTACTCCTCTTTTGGAGCTTCTCCTCTGGCTGGGATGCTCTTGGTTGCCTCTTTGCACGTCTTGCTGATCATCAGGCAGTAGTGACACCTCCCGCTCGGTTTGTTTGTCCTCTGGGTGTCTGCCATTTCTTTCCTGAACGACAAAAATCAATTTTGTTTTAGAACTCCGGATTAGCCCATGTAAAATATTTGAGCCGGGAAGCGATGAGAGGTAAAACCGAGGACCCACTGCAGCTGTTTATGGAGAGGAAGGGCGATCTGTGGAGGGACGTTGACGAAGCGCTCGCTCAGCAGCAGACCCACAGGTTTGCTCGTGTCGCCGAGGATCTTCTCGAGCTGCTCCGTTACGCTGTGAGGAGCGTTCTTCTCACACTGGTCCACCACCAGCTCCTTGACATCCTCCACACACTGCACACCCTACCAAAAAAATAATAATAATCATCCCTTACATTTAAAAGGGATTTCAAAGCATTTTTAATTCCCAAGTTGCATCTTTCCCCAGGCATAAATTTAAAACCCATTTAAAGCATAAATGCAGACATTAACCATGAATAGGGCTGTATAATAATATCAATATCGTGATATATATCTATTTTCTTTCCTAGAAAAAAAAAAATCGATATTCATCTGCAAGTATTGTAACATCCAACTGTCACCTTGCTCACTCACTGCTTGCTTTGCATCAGGTCATCAGGCTTAGAGTGATTCCTTCAGATGTTAAGGTTTAAAAGGTATCAAACTATTCAGAGCAGGTACTTGGTTCACTTTATTTACTTTACAAATGCATGTAAGCTACAGTTTGTACTGTTTCAATTAAAAGAAACATGTTTTCTCACCACTTCTTTGATTCATTT
>CAEGAF010099049.1:0-20856 GCA_903067075.1 Micropoecilia bifurca | reverse complement strand
GCATGGTTGTTTGTCCTGTATGTCTCTGTGTTGCCCTGCGACAGACTGGCGACCTGTCCAGGGCGTACCCCGCCTCTCGCCCGGAACGTCAGCTGGAGATAGGCACCAGCAACCCTCCCGACCCCTCTAACGGACAAGGGTGCAAAGAAAATGGATGGATGGATGGATGGATGGATGTTACACTTGCATTTAAGGTGTTTTTATGTTTCTAAAGACAACACACGTTTGCAAACAACAAATTCAGAAATAGTATTTTCCCCAAAATGTCTGACAGGTTTGAATGTGGAGAAAACAAAACAAAACAAAATAAAATCGGCTGAATAACTAAAATGTCAACAAACACAAACAGATACCTCATGTTGCTTTCCACATGGTAACGGCAAGGTGTGCAAACCTGCGTTCAGACACGAAACAGCATATGCTTCTGAGTTCAAATCATTTGGAGCCTCTTCTCCCGTCCACACCTGCTGCATCCCCTCTCTCCATCCCATCCAAAATATACACAGTAAGGAGGTGTCAGCAGGTTAATTAGCAGGAAGAAGATAGTTGGGGGGATTGGAGACATCCTATTCAGACAGGAGGCGCTCGCTCTCCTTGGCCTCTCTCCTCTTCAAAGCTGCCACTGCCAATGCCGCGACCTTACTCAGCGCACTTTTTGGAGAGGGAAAAGAAACGACATTTGGAAAGACAGAGAGACAGTTGGAGCAAAAGCTGGCTTCTCCACAGAGTAAATAGAGATTCATTCCCAAAAATATCTTTCTGTCATTTATGCTCGTAAAGCCTCTCAGCTGTGAAGGGCCGATCCGTGCAGTCCTGTCCGTTCTGTCGACGTCACTCGTCAGGTGGAGACAGCGACTCTCCAAAAATCCTCCCGGGCTCTCAAGGTCATTCAGGGGGAGAACAACACAGCATGACTGCAGGGAATGGAATAATGCGTGCAGAACATCAATCCACATTGACAGGTAGTGAGTATAGTTCTCACACTGCTAGTTATGGATTACGGTAAGCTACCTTGTCAACAAGTTTTAGACAAAAGATACAGTAAGATGGAATGCCCTCCTTTAGCAATGCAGCTCAACCAAACGCATTCGCCATTGTCCCATTAGGAAATAAGTGGGGGGTGGGCGGCATGCGGGTGGTTGTACAGGTGTTTGATAGAGTGGCTCCATTACCTCTGGTGAAGGGCAATCTGGCTTCAAGTAGGGAGAAGAAAAAGAAAAAAAATGAAGAAATGTTCTGTAAGCCAGATTTTTAGCTCTCCTTTTAGAATAACTTATTGTTTAGTTTAAAATATTGCAACAGAGCAGGTGTAACATATAAAATAGAAATCCAATCAGATTGTGGAGGGCGGCCAAGTCCACCCATCGAACTCTACTATCCTGCAACTTTTAGTTGCCTCCGACACGCCTGAATCAATCATCTTTTAGCTCTGCAGGGCCCTGGTTACGAGCCATCCATTTGATTCAGGTGTGTGGAAGCAGAGATGCACCTAAAATTGGCAGGATCGTAGATCTCGAGGACAGGACTTGGGAACCTCTGGTGTAGAGAATGACTATTTGGTGCATCATTGTAGTCTAGCTTGGGGACAGGAACATCCACATCCCAAAAACAAGAAAGTCAAGAAAGATTATGATGTTCTAACTTACACACATTATTATTTAGATGGAGCGTATGGCAGGATTCCGAGAGAGGAGCTGTGGTTTTGAATGAGAAAGTCTGCAACGAGAAAGTACGATAGAGTGGTGCAGGACATGAGAACTGTAAGACAGCAGTGAGGTGTGCTTTAGGAGTGACAGGGCAGGCGGGGCTCCATCGAGGATCGACTTGAAGCCCCTTTTTGTTTACTTTTGGTGACGGACATGCTAACTGATGAGGTTAGATGGGAGTCTCCATGAACTATGATGTTTGCAGATGATGATCTGTAGTGAGAGCAGAGGACAGGAAGAGGAAATGCTAGAGATGTGGGTGTAAGTACTGGAGAAAGAGACGTAAGGATTAGTCACAGGAAGACAGAATGAATGTGTGCAAAGGACATGGCCATGAGTGGATGTTACAGAGAAGTAAAGAATCTAGAGGACTTTTAGTACCTATAGTCAGTGATTTAAATGGAGAAGATGGAGAGTGTGGAGACGAGATGAAGAAGCAGGTCCAAGCAGGTCTGAATGGGTGGAGAAATGTGTTGGGCATAAGAGATCAGCAAGAATGAAAGGACAGGTGTACACAGGACAGAAGTGAAACAAGCACCGTTGAATGGTATAGAAACAGAGTCAGTGATGAAAAGAAAGGAGGCAGAGCTGAAGGTTACAGAGTTACAATGTTGAGGTTCCCTTTGGGAGCGACGATGATGGATACCATCAGAAGTGAGAACATCGGAGGGACATTTCATGTTTTAGAGATAAAGTCACAGAATCCAGACTGAGCTGGTTTGGGCATGTTTAAAGTAGAAATGATGATTGTATCTGCAGACGGACGCCGAGGTTGGAGTCACGAGACAGGAGGCAAAGAGAAAGACCAAAAATGACACTTATGGGTGTAGTAAAAGTGGACATGAAGTTAGAGGGTGCAGAAGAGAGAACTAAATGGAGGCAGATGGCTCTTCTGGCTTTTCCCCTCAAGAAAAGGCAGAAAATAGAAGAAGCTCAGTCTTCAGATCCCTGGAAAATTCTGATTTGAAGCTGACTTTTAATTTGTTTCAAAGATGTTGGGGGGAGGGGGGGGGTGAATGTTTGTTCTGACAAAAGTTGACATTAATTGCTTCAAGTGCTTAACCAGAACCCTGACTTAATTAAGTTGGAGTTCAAGGATTGGGGTGATGGGAAAGAGGACTTCCGACTTCAAAGACTTGTGTGTGCCAACAGAATGGTATTTGTTTACATGTTTGCGGACAAAAAAGACAGGAGTTTTCAGGTTTAACAAACAGAAATGAAAGTAAAAAAAAAAATCGAAAACTAATTATTCAACATTTGACTTCCTGAAAGAAAGTCAAAGTGGATCAAGGGAAAACACAAGCATTGTTACCGAACACTCTTGTTTGGATGTAGTGCCAAGATTGGGTGCCAACAATTTAAGATTTTGTCTGTTGCTTCGCTGCTCGATGTTGTAACTCACTGTTTTTAATTGTTTTAGCTGTGAACATAGAGACACTGCGGAGTTAATGTCAAACTGTATGTTGTTTATCCATGGAAACGTCCGCAGAGATTAATTAAATTGTGTGCCAGCAGTTGAAATTATTCTCTTTTCACAGCTCAGCTTTTAATGTCGACCTTCATCCGGTTTCGGGGTCTTGGGCTCACAGACGTGCGAACGAGAATTTATGCAGGTGCAGATATAACCGCACACAACGGTAGAGCTACTGATTACATTATCATAGACACGTTCACACACAGAGATGGAAAGCAGAAACCTAAAGCTATACTCCGTGGATAAAGCTTCGCCGATGGAGTAATGTGCTTTCCCGACGGCAAGGGAAGTATAATATTCTCTAAAGAAGTTATCTGCAGACCGTAAAATGAAGGAAACAGCGCGGCGTGGGGGATGGGAAGCACAGCAACCATATGTAGCGTGCTTCGCCCAGAGACTGGATTCATTTTGGGTTATTTATGATAACGTGACGTCTTTGTCTTCCGATTCTCCTTCCTGCCTTTAGTCTCATTCTCTGCCTCCTCTGTCCTTCAGGACGATTCTCCTGGCGTACGCGGCGCAGAGTAATGATCTGCCTATCATAGCTCGGCCACTGGCCACAACTCATTTGACTGAAGAGGCAGAATGTAGGACAAAGGGAGGGAGCAAAGCGGAAAGGGAAGAATCAGATGGGCATAATCGATGGCGCCGTATAAGAGGATTTTATCCACTTGGCGTGTATGCTCTTAGTTAGCCTAACGGTGCATAATGCCAGCTGTGAATACAGCAAAAATACAGCTAAGAATCAATACAACTATAAATCCTGTAGAGGAAAGACCTGCAGTCAGTTGAAGGGTGCACTTGAGCGAAGCCCAGAGGGAGGCGACCACGGGCTCCCCTGCAAGAGGGAGCAATATAAGAAGGTATTCTCATCTCGGGATGCTCTCATGCTCTGCTGAACATCATCAGTGTCAAATTATACCTCAAACTGAATCAACTCTGCATACATTTCAAGTCATTTTCCGCCCACCGTCGTTGCGGCTCCCGAATTCGTCATTTGTTAACAATATCAAGCTCATCTGCAGCTGATGACCTCTGTAATCCAATTTGAAGCTCACTTCCTTTATTCAGAGCAGTGCTGCGGGGAGCATGGATAGAGATGAAACAATAGTCAAGATGCAGTCAAGACATTTTTTGCCATTTTTTAAAAAAAATAATTGCACTCTCACAATGAGTCTTAACAATAATCATCAGAATGAGTTTTGGTGGGGGGAGGGATTTTTAGGGCGTGTTTCTTGGCGTCGGAGCATCTGCAGCTCGCAAATCTTTGGACTGATGCAGGACAATTCCATTAGCAGCCTTCCTCCAGCTGAGAGCTTTCTGTCTATCATTCATCACCAGTCACAGTACGACACAGCAAGAGCATCGGCGAAAATTAACTTTCCCCGACACATTCCGCCGTTCGTTTGTCTCTCCCTCTCGCCCTCCCAAACCTTCACTGTCATAATTAACCTCTAATTCCAGCAGTTTCTATTCCAAGAGTGAATAACAAATGGGAAATGGTGTCTTCCCGTGACATCTGGTCTCAAGCTGCTCCCTCTTGATACCACAATTTTATGGCAAAGGGGTGAATATCAATACTCGCAGCTCCAACTCCTATCCAGCCCACTGAAATAAAAAGAAATGTCTTTCATGAAAGTTTAATTCGAAATGGCTGTTTTACAAGAGCGTGAGTCATTTTGGTTTTCGGCAGGGTTCGCCAACGATAACCCTGCAAAGCTTCTTTACTTCTTGTTTGAAAACAACATGAAACAGAATGTAAATCAGTAATTAACTGCTATTTCTATAGTGGGGGAAACCAATTAATTGTCTCCAACTTGCACAACTGTTATAATGGCAGGACCTTTAGCACAATTCAGGCAACTGCATAAACCGAAGATATAATTTTTTCTCTTAACTTATCTGTAGAGTGGGTGTAGAGTTTTCATTCTCAGTCTTACCTTTGGTTAATATATAAGAAAATAATAATATTTAAATATAATCCTACTGTCTTATTATTGGCACAATATAAAAGAGACAATTTTTAGTAACCCTAAAAGTCATTTCAAAAAAATGCCTTATGAAGGACTTTATTTTTGTTGCATTGTGTGCGAACATGTCGGTGAATTGTCGTTTATGTTAATCCGTTCATTCCCTGCAACCACTTAATCCCATTAAGGCTCATGCCGGTGCCCATGTCTAGCTGTCAGTGGATGAGAACACGTCATAATTCATCACACGGCGACGCAGAGACACGTTTTCCAACTGCGGCCAATTTAAAGTTTATAGTCTCAGAGATGCGTGTGTTTTTATGCTGGGAGGAAACATGAGTAACCTGAGAGAGAGTACCTGTGCAGGGAGTCCCTCGAGGTTTGAGAAGACAAAAAAAACCAAACCAAAACAAAAAACCACACAGACAAACTAATGTAAGAGTACTTTCTATACTGAAAAAAAAGTGAGGAGTTAATAGAAGAGAAGGGGAACGTTTGGCTGTTGGCAGCAGCATCTTATAAAAGGTATCACAGCTAAACAGAACGCCAGATACCCTATCGTCTCTGTAGAGAAAATCACTAAAAGAAAGCATAAGGTTAACTCTTGAAATAGCACCAAGTAATGCAAATTATAAAGAAGTAGAAGAAGAAAGTAGCAGAGTGAGGAAAAGCGGTCAGTTTGTCTTCCAGTTGCCTATTTCAGCAAAACTACAGAGTAGCTCAGAATAACCTAAGCCACTCTAACTAAGCTTTATCCAAAAGGAAAGTTTTAAGCCTAATCTCAAAAGTAGAATATATTTCACTTTATGCTACTTTATTGATTTCGAGGGGGAAAAGTGGACAGGGTGTCTGCCTCACAGGAGAGGAGCCTGAAGGATCTGCCTCCCATTCTGCTTTAGGGAACAGCAGCAAACTTGCAGCATGAGAGCAAAGTGCTCTCTGAAGAACAAATGGATCAATCAACTCTCTGATGGAGCTTGATTGCTAAGGGTTTTATATGCGAGAAGGAAAATCTTAAATTGAGTTTAACAAACCAAAGACAGGAAGTTAAAATGGAAGAAATATGAACTTAAAAAAAAATCATCAGAAGTCTTGCTGGAGTGTTTTGGACCAGGTGAAGGTTTTTTATCTACAATTTTTTTTTCTGGACAGGATACTTCTGACTTTTGAAATATTAGATAGGTAAAAGAAAGAAATATTAGAAACCTGTTAAATGAGGGATTTATACCTTTGTCAAATACAACACAGATGGTCTCTAGTTTATTACCAGAGGCCAACTTAATGCTCTCCAAATGAAGTGATTAACTCAGCTGTTTCCTTCAGAGGTTCTGGTCCAGAGGCAACAACATCTGCCTCGTCATTTATAGATTCCTGATTCCAGCTGCACTGACTTAGTGCTTGTTAAAACACAGTCACTAATACCAGCAAAATGACCCACTTCTGTTGAAAAGTCACATTAAACCTCAAGGTAACTAGTTGTGTGGCTTTCTGCTCTTCCCTCCAGATTCTGGGAACGTTGGCTCCAAAAATAAAGTCCACTCTTTACTTCTTTCCGAAAGCGAGGGCTTTGGACTACGGAACAACAATCCTGTCGTTTTTCCCCTGAGTTTGGGTGAGTAGTTCAGATGTTGACTATTTTGGAGTTTTTTTTAATCACAAAAAAATGGGCGTTCTCCAGCAGCACGATAGAAGAAGCATCTACAGATTTTATATAACTTTGCTAAAGTCTACTCACACTTTAGAATATCTATTAGTGAAAATGTCAAACCACATGAAAGAGATAAGTTGCAAAGATCTTTGTTATAGTGGCTGTGGGAAGAAAAAGGATCAAACGTGTCCATCTGACACTTTTATTGGAACAGAAATACATGCACACACAAATTTGCCTGCACATACTCAGTGCACAGGACCATAATGACACACTTCTACTCTGTTCTGACATTTTTACTACCCAGTTCATTCTTTTTTTACACTCACTGAAGCTCATCTGTTTGCACACTCTACTCTTGTTATGTGTGCAAATGAGATGGTGTGTATGAGCTTCCAAGTGCCACACAGCACACAAGCATAGACCCAAGAAGCTCCCTCGTGGGCCACTAGAAAGCAATAAAAACAAGGACGCATTAATTAACAGTTTGAATGTGTTTCTTGGGGGCGAGCGTCATCCCAGGGCGGCCGTGCATCCATGTGTGCAGGGTA
Organism: Micropoecilia bifurca; assembly: GCA_903067075.1. Classification (NCBI taxonomy): domain Eukaryota; kingdom Metazoa; phylum Chordata; class Actinopteri; order Cyprinodontiformes; family Poeciliidae; genus Micropoecilia; species Micropoecilia bifurca. Next base: position 13,507 of record CAEGAF010099049.1, on the reverse strand, counting down.
GTGAGGACGGCCACAGTCTCTGAAGGGTAAGAGCTGCTGCCTGTAGCTCTGTGATGGAACTGATCCAGTCCTTCAACCATTGTTACGTAGGTTAATCCAAATTCTGGCAATTGGCGGCGGCAGCAGAACCACCACGTGGGCCCCAACTACAAGTAGGAAATAAAATAGACTGGAAGCAGCAAAGAAGTAAGAATCTCCAGCTTCAGTGAATTGCGTGTGTCAGCTGCAGCTGTGCAGGAGAAACTAACCACACGGTTTTTGTTGTTGTTTTTTTAAATCTAACATGAAGACATATGTTTTTGTGTATGTCAGTGAAATGCATGGTGGCATGTGAAACCTTTACATTTTTATAACTTGGAAAAGTGGTGCTGTTGTCTTGAAGTAAAACAGTATTGGGTTTAAATCCCTGCCAGTGGGATGTGTGAATGGACTTTGCATGGTTTCCCTGTGCACATGTCAGAGATGGGTAGAGGACCCAATAACTGTGTAAAGAACATGCAACCTATCCAAGGACTACCTTTGGTACACTACCTCTTGCCGGAGAAAAGCACCAGTCAACCTATAATGAACATTCAGGCATAGAAACTGGATAGATGGAGGGAAACCAAAACGTGACAAATCCTTTTGGTACACCACACACGTCTCATATGGTGTCTCATAATGGCACTGACCATACGCTCTCTAACCACAACATCCTGAAGGCTCTGTGATATTAGGAAAGCATGCAGCATGCAATTACGCTGGTAAATGTCTTAATAATGATATGACTTGTGACAAATAAAAAAAAAAGTAAATTGACTTAATGTCTTTCTCTGATGAGTTCAAAACAAACAGACCTCAGATAATGAATAGTCCAGTTACTGGAAGAAATAGATTATTAACATCTCAAAAGGAGTTTTATTTCTGGCTAACATCTGTTGTTTTTTTGGTTTTAAAACAACTTAATGTCATGTTTGCTAAATTATGAGACGGGAGCAGGCAGACAGAGAAGCAAACAGGCGGCGATAAGTGGTTTTAATGAAGGAAGAGCAAACTTACAAGCAGATATGATAACCATCAGCGACTGGAGAAAACCACGAGGGTGTAAAAAACAAAATACTTTGGATAAAAAGATGATTTTTGTAGGCTATCCGTTATGATCTACGTGTAAGAGTGCCTTGTAAAAGATCTTTATCCATATAAACAAATTACATTGGATTTCATGGGAATATGAAAGACAAGGAACACAACAAAATAGTGAAAACTAAATTGCCTAGCAGTCATTTGGCTTAAAATTCAAAAATGTAACAGAATAACATGTAGAGTACCACAAAAAAGATATTTGGGTCTTATAGATTTCTTCAATTTTAATATTAGACCTAGATAATCTGAGTAAGCATTAAAATGTGGTTTTCTAATGAGGATTTTGAAAATACATGACAGTACACACATTAAGCATTTGTGAACCATTTATTAGCCATTTACATCAACACTGGAGGCTTTTTTCCCCTCTTGTTTTTGTTGATTATTGGTAATTCAGTCACATTTGAGCGTTTAGTGTTAAGGCGTCTCATAGCATCTTAAATAAATGTCCGTCTGAAATTTAACTCAGTCGTGCCTGTTTTTGAATCTCTTAAGATTGGGACATGATATTTAGACATCTTCAATTTCAAGTGTTATGACCATGCAGTGGTTAAGGTGCAAAAAATTGATGTTTATTAACAAAAACTACGATGGATTGTCTGAGTATGAGATGCACAATAAGTGCATAAGGAAGTGTTGAAGTCCAAAAACAAAGACAAACTCAAAGATTAGATTATGCTCCCAATAATAATATATATATATATATTTTTTTTAAATGACCTTCTCTGATCTCCTGTGTGTGAGCTTGTGGGTTTCGGCATGAAGTTAGTCCTATAAATTGAGTTTTCTCTGTTTTAATCTGAGTCCAAATGGGCATGAAGGACAATGCGATTCTACTGAGAGTTCAGAGTGAACCACATTTCTGCAACCTCGGGGAACGGCTTCGGCAAGTAAACAGAAGAAAAAACAATGCATGACCTACATGCATCTCAGTCCTAATTCCTCCAGTCAAAGCCGATGATGTGAGTTTCAACCGACTGGATGGAAGGCAAGAAAACAAGCGGGCGCAAAACAAAAATGGAGATTTAAAAGAAACGACTCCCCTCCCCATGTCATGTCGCATGTTATGTCTTCTACACACGTCTGAGAATTAAACACAGCGAACTGGAGTGGCTGGAGTTTGCACGCTGAAGGGCCTCAAAAAGCATTTTGTTTTCTGAGACCACATTTGTCAAATCCAGCCGAGGAATATCCCCGATGCCTTTGAGACACATATTTTTTTTCTCTCTCTCTCGCTCTCTCTGCAAAGTCCAGCATAAATAATCCAGTCAAGTGGAGCTCTCTTTTCTCACCGGCTGCGCTCTCATACCATTAATCTGCCTCGATCGGTTGGATCTTCACCTCCCTCCCTGTGAGAGAAGGAAGAGGAGGAGATAAACAACCAAACAGACAAATTCAAAGCACAGAGAGAGGAGAGTGCTGAAGAGAAAACAGAAAAATAAACACATGTGAAGAATTGGGGGGGGGATAAAAGTGTATTGAAATGTAAATCATTTTACCTGGAGAACGCTGGTGTTTTTCTTCTGCTCGTCTTCTAAGAAAGTAACTAATTGATCCATCCATGGTGGGGATTGCCTTTCATCACAGGCTGATTGACCGTCTGACAAGCGCACTCACTTTGGAGAACGCTCAAATGCACAAGGCATTCGTCTCCATCAGCAACACACTGTGTGCGCACGTGTGGCGAAACGCATGAGCAGCAACAGGACCTTTCACACCTAAGAGTCGGTCTCAGACGCAGGCGGGAGAGACGGAGAGACGAGTTTGACAAATGAAGACAGAATTATTTAGATGGGAGATGTGACCGGGTGAGCGTCCCAGGCACGCCGGCGCACAGGGTGAGGTTCTGGGGGCCTCACAGATGGAGAGTCAGCCGAGGTGAAACCAGTTGGATTACCAGTAGAAAAATGAACAAATGCAGCGTACAAATTGGGGAAGTGATGCCGCTTTTGTTGTTACCTTGCTCCTGAAGCATTTGCGCAAAAATTCTCTTCCCGTAAGGAAAAGAAATCTCAAAGAATGGTTGCTCTCTGCATCAGGGCAGCTGCGGGGCTCTGGCTGTAAGGGGGTTGACCTTGTAGCCGGTCAGCGGTAAAGCTCCCCGTTTGCCTTCAGCTGAGGCAGAGAGGTGAGCTCAGCCTGAGAAGAGAAGCAGGACAGAGAAGAAGAAGAAGAAGAAGAAAAAAAAAAATGTGACCCAAGGGGGCAAAAGGTGCGAGCAACGTGTTTCTTGTCTTCAAGTGGAAACTAAATCATTAGATTTATTTGAGCTATTCCTTCCTGAATTAATATGTAAAATAATCAGCTTTGTGCTCGGTTTATTTAAAATAAACTGATCACACAAGGAATGCAGAAGACAGAACACAGCAGCGTGAAGAGAGCCGCCCGCAGCATCCTGCTCGAGACGGAAAATTGTAATCAAGGCATTGTCGGGTTTGATGCCTGTTGACAGTCTGAAGCTCGGCATCTCGGTAATGACGTATTGCATGCTTCACGCTCCACCGTGCTGCGGACAAGCTGCCAGCCATTCTGCTCGCCACATTGAGGTCAGAGGCCATGTTGGGATACGGATGGTGGAGGGAGAGCAGCTCGAGGCAAGACCGTGTTTGTGGGCGGACAAAAAGACGCACTGTCTTTGTTTTCGTCGTTCCCAATTGCCCACAGGACTGTTATCATCCCGGCTTGCTCAGTCCGTAGGATCCTTGGTGGTTACAGGGTTGGAGGGAGGGGGGGAGGGTTGAGCAAATCACCCAACTGTGCAAGGATGGAAAGCTTTCCCTTAAGGAGATGGAGTAGATGCACCACAGCAAACCCTTCCCAAAGGTTGACTCGTGGTCTTGTTTTCAATTACTATTGCTGTATAAATGCAATCCATCAACTGAATTGTTCTTCTTGTAATTTCATGCTATGCAGGGTCTCTTTGTGATACTATACTAGCACACTGTGAGCATACAGTTTTAATATTACTTTTTTTATTTAATTCAAACTTTCAGATTTTCCTAACTTTCACAGTTTTTAAAGCTCTATTGTATAAACCAGTTCATGACCAGCTGAATACTTTCCCCTCAGCTGTGTGTGAAGAACATACATTTACTGTGTAACACACATTATGTTCTGAATGCTAGAACATACAGGAAGAGCTAAATAGTCTACTTTTCATCTAAAGCCTTTAAGTACCCATAACTAGTCAAATAATCTGTCTAATAATTTTTTTTCAGATTATTGGTCACATACTGCCGTGACATGGTGACAACTGTGACAAATGTGTGAAAACATATTGTTACATGAAAAATAAAATTTAACCTTAACTAAAAGTCCATATGGACTTTTAGTTTTATTGCTATGATAATTTATTAAAACATAATTAAAAGCTTTAAAAACTACTAAATGTTTCAATTAAGGATGAAATAAATACATATATGAGTTTCTATTCAATTTCAAAGAAGTCAAGGCCTCATCAGTCATGAATCTTTAATGCATCTCATTCTTCAGAGTCAAAAAAGACATAATCATAAATAATTGTAAATGGCAAACAAATGTGCCCAGTCACAGTATTTCCGACCATATCAGTTTTTAGTTTAATTCCACTTGACATAGGGGCAGAAAGAAAAAGAAAAAACACACTAAATTTTCCTATTCATTTAAGTCCAGGATTCAAATTTGATCACTTTAAAGGTCAGTTTGCAACAAGTTTTTGAACAAGTGGAAATATTCCACCACATTGGCTCTTGAATATCACATGTGCTGCTGCTGCACATGTGATATTCAAGAGCAAGACATTTGACTCTGCCAAAACAACGACCCAATAAAGACGTCACTTGATCTTACACAACTAAATTTAATTCCCAGTTGAACAGTTGATTCTACATTAAAGAAACAAAACGAGATGCGACATATCCAGTCACAACTTTGCAGGAAACGTTGGTTTCCATTGATCACTGTATACACCGATTATTCAGAACAGGAGTGAGTCAAAAATAAATAACAGGATTTATTTTTTTTGTTCTAATGAAAATTCCTTTCCTCCTCATTTAAACCTACATGATGCGTTTATCCAAATTTCGCCTGGGTGTGCAAGATTCTCCAGGAAACTTTGTGACAGCAGCTTCAATTTCAAGTCATTCTAAATTAAGGCTAATTATGAGGTAGCTGTGAGTTTTACATTATGTTTTCAGCAATAGATTTTCTGAAATTTTGCGCATCTAAAGAACAAATTACTCTCCTAGCAACAACAACGTGATGCATTGCTGGATTTCATTGCAAGATCTGCTCTACTTCCAAATGGCATCCGATTTCTTTTGTGACTTTGTCAAAACTTATCCTATGTTCCTAAGAACACTGGAGCATTCTTAGAGCTCAAGTTGTATCACTTTTACGAAGCAGGAAGGAAGAGAATGAAAAAACAGATAAAGAGAGTGATGCAGAAAGACAAAGCCATTCAATTGCAATTACCACACAGTGCCTGGCACAGCTGACAGTTGGAGGGAAGCGATCTTAATGTGTTTTATTCTTGCAAACAAAAGACGAACGAACAACGCGAGCAGATGCCCAAGAGCTGAACTGCAAAAGCAGGAAAGACCATTCATCTGATTCCTAGCACACGACCCCACAAACCCGACAGAACTGCCGGGGCTTACTGGGAAAATCTCAAAACTGAGGCTAATAAGAAACTCAAACTTCATAATATTAACAGGAACTCTCGTTCAATAAATGACCCCGACTTTTTTCACCTGCCCATTGAAATTTTTCTCCACTTCGTCGTCATTCCGTTCCTAAAAGTCCCTTTTCACACATTCGTCAGCGACTGACAAACTGTGAAGTGCCTCCCTGCCTTTGTCTTCAATCCAACCACATAACCCTCATCATCGCCACCTACGCTATTTTTGTCACCGTGGCACGCTGCTCTAGGATAACAGGAAACAATGAGAGAAGCAGAGGGGTGTCTTGGTGTGGGCTGCTACTCTGACGCTACTACTAATGAGCTGTAATCTGGCGCTGCAGGAGGCAATGCCTTCTCAACAAAATGGCTGTTTCTCAGTACATTTATTCCCTAACAGAGGAGGAGACAGCCGACCTTGGGTGCTCGTTTCACAGGAACAAAGGGAGAAAATGGAGACAGCGCAAGAAAAGTCCTTACTGTAAGTGAGGGACTTTTGGACAGACTGAAAGTTGAGCAAAGAAGTTTTCAAGGAGTCCTGCTTTGAGTCAAATGTGGAGATCCAAGGTGTTGATAGTAAAGCTGTTTTACCTTTTATAGAGCCTAGTAAACATGTTTATATTCCCTGAAGTTTTCCACATTTCCTCACCACCATATCCTCTTTATTTATTTTATTAGGATTTTGTGCAATAGTCCAACTCAAACTAATTGGACTACTTCCAAAATGAGATGTGTGGAAGAAAAATGACACCATGAACACAGCATGAACGCAGCATCCCTACCATGAAACAATGTAGTACAGGCATCATGCTGCTGTTATGCTTTTATTTAGCAGGGATAGGGAGTCTGGTGCAGAGCTAAAAAAAGAGGTAAATTACCAGAGATAAATACAGGACAACTGAGGGAGAAAACCTGTTTGAGGCCTCAGAAGACTTGAGTGGAGGATAATGGATCATATCACAACAGTTGTACTGTTTCACTGCTCTGGTTCCTTGTCAAAGAGATTTTCATGTTTTGCCTCTGATCTAGAAAACACTGAATAATCTTGGGTCAGTGTGCATTTCTGATTTGAACCATTTAAACTTCTCAGGTCTGCTGACCTGTTTACTCAATGGGCCCCAGACCACAACTGATCAAACACCCGGAAAACTTGATATGCGAAGAAACTATTCCTTTAAATATGGACCGAAAACATTTTGGTTTACAGAGGCATTCGAAAAGCAATCTATCAAAAGAACTGTTTGATACGTTTGTTTCTTTTTATGCCTTTAAAATCTGCACTGTAGCATCATTTTGTCTTTCCTTTGAGGTTCTGTAAAGCACTTTGGACTTCCTGTTGTGCCAATGGTGCAACGTAAGATGCTTTGTTTTCCCTCTCAATCAGGACAATGACCCTTGGAGCCAGAGTTACTCTGACTGCACTTTTCAACGCCCATCGTACTGGAACTCCAAGGTGGTCGTCCTTGCAATCAAATGGTTGAATTGGCTCCTCAGCATGAAATTACTTCTGCAGAGGCCTGGTACTGATTTAATTGTTTGTTCAGTTGTGTTGAGACAGAAATAGAGCTGAAAGTCCTTAGGCATCAGCTCTTTGAACTAAACCAGGCCAACGGTTTAGATCGATGAATATTCTGGCGTTATAACGGACCCTAACCTAGATCAAACTGAGAAAACTCTATGCCGTTTGAATGGGTATGTGTCTGTTCTGCAAAGAGAGAGAGAAAATAAACCTCCAGGTGCAATGCCAACGTCTATACAATAATTTTTACTGTCTATTGTCCCAAACCCTCCTACCCTCTGTCTGTGTCTTATCACCTATGACATGCTAGCCGTTTGGCTTAAATCTACATCCGAGGGGAAACAAAAGACAGCAAACACAGCTGATCGTTTTGGTTAGGAAAATGGTTGTCATCAAGAAACTGTTTCTGCTCTCCTGCTGTTCTGACAATATGACACAACCCTTGTGAGAGAGGGCAGGAAGCAGAGGTGATACGTTTCTATGACAGCACCCACTTCTTTGAACGGAAAAGGGTTTCTTGTCCGCAGCGGCAGCAACATGACACAAGAAAAAATATCCAAATCTGCACCAGAAAGAAAGTGTCACTTGGGTACCAAAGCAAAAAAAAAACCCAAAATGCTTTGAAGTAGAAGCAAGTAGAGAGCAAGAAAGAAGGAGGCTGAGTAGGCTTTTCCACCTCAGGGTAGCTCGCTAAAAGCTATCTGTTCCCCTGGAGATGCTGCACGGCGCAGCTCTGAGGTTGGAAAACACAGGCTTAAGATAGCTTCATGCACACACTCCCCTCTCGTTCGCTCATCAGCCTTTTACCCTTTCATTTTCCTCTCTCCTTCCCATCATTTTCCATACAGTAGCCGTGCTCCTCTCACCAGACCTGTCAACACTTCATTAGCTGCCATCCCTCAGAGAATAATCTCAACCTTTTGGGTGTGGAATGACCACGCCGCTCTTTTATTGCATGTCAGCGACTGATCAACATCTCCTCTTTTTTTTGGTTTTGCTTTGTTTTGTATGGGGAAGAGATTACACCCTAGGCCAAATAGGGATGCTGAGAGGGGAGGAGAGAGGGAGGCTCTGGATTTCTCATTGCTCAAACCACAGGTGTTTCTTCAATGCCAAGTCTTTTTTTTAATGGGGATAAGGAAGCGTGAGGAGGGGAATGATTCCCTTGTTTTTTTTTCTGCCTCTCCTTCCCCTCCAGCCTGCGGAGCGCTTCCGATATTCCTCTTAACTTCAGACATGGCCGACTTGATTTCCACTTTGCCGCATATAGCTGCTGCGCTCCTTCTTCAACCTGCCTGTCGTCCTGCAAAGGCCAGTTCCTCAATATATCCCATGGTCTCCATTAACAGATTCATCAAAAATTAAAGCGGCCATCACGGAAGACTGCGGGAGACCGGGAGACTCCTGAAGCATGCAGACACTGCACCAAAAAGGTGAAAATCTGCTCCGATTTAACCACATTCTCACAAAAAAATAAATAAAAAATACCCCACACTTCCGCATATGGCAGGAGAAGGCATGGCTGCCCTGTTTGTAGATGACAGGCTGTTATGTGTGACTCACGGCGTTCATATTCAACACACCAGGCTGCTGCCACCCGCCTTCCTTTTCCTCTCTCATCTCACTTGGTGATAAATATGAGTAATAAAGCAGATACATTAGCGGAAGATTGTCTTTTTTTTCATTTAACCGGGAGACAGAGATAGATATTGATCATGCAGTGAGACACTGTCTTGCTGGGGCCGATCCGTCTTCTGCTGCAATGGGTAACACATCAGCAATAACGTTCAGTGCTACAGGGCGAGAATCACTCTTCCACATATATGGGGGATATTTATTCTTCACTTTTAGCATAATGTTAGATATTAGACTTTTTTTTCTCTATGAGCCCCCCTCTACAAATATAAGGCCAAGCAGGTTATATATTTTAAGCTGGAGATCATCGCCTAACTTTTAGAAGTTAAAAAGAAAACAAATGAACTTTCAGGGAAAACTAAAGTTTTTTTTGCATATTTATGCTCTCTGAATCCTGGAATCTGACAAACTCACTTTGGTTCAGACAAGTTTTTGCATCTTATTCCTCCTGTAAGGCAGCCAAAGCCCTCATGCATCCTTTCTTATGGTGACTTTAAGTGTGCAAAGCGGTCTGGCCACAGCATAACAGCAACATCACGTTGAGATGAGAGTGTGCATTGATGTGGCAAACAGGGCTGTCTGTAGACATAAACAAGTAATCTTGGTGCAGTTACAGAGAGAGAGGGGGAGATTATATGGGAGCAGGTGAGGGTTTTTACAGCTTTTGCTGCAGGAAGCACCTGCGCCACAAGTGACCCCCGGGATGTGCCTGTCAGATCCGCTTCCCCAGGTGGCGGTGTGGTGTGTTCATACGTGTCCAGGTTTATGCGTGTGCCAGCGAAGGAGCTCCGTTAAAAACCCGCAGATCGAGGCCGCGCAGGCAGCTGTCTGCTTCCTTGGGACAGACAGATCTGTTTCCGTGCATTCGTGTGCCAAGTTTGTCCACAGGTTTCTTTTTGGGTTTTTTTTCTACACACCTCTGAGCGACAAACAGAGCTCTTACACAGGTGAAGCCTGAAAGCGGCCAATGAGATGTATGCAGTGGGCTGCGACCACCAACGGCTGGGCAGCTTCTGACTGTATCCGTCCCTTCGTCACTGATTTCCTCAGTAATGTCTCCATTTTCGAACCGCGAAAGGACAAAGTCTCACTCTGTCACCTCGCATGAGCTGCGGTGTGTTTTTGTGAGCACGTTGCCATGTGAATTGCCTCAGACACTCATGCGGACTGATTGAACTGATTTTGGATTTGTGTTTCAACTGTTTGAAAACTAGCAGGTTCTGCTGTAAATTTTATTTTGATTTTTTTGTTTTCTTGGGAACTGAGCTGCACCGGTTCTGGTTCAGTGTAGCAATTAAGTTCTGAGTCCGAATCCTGTCCTCATAACTTTCTGCATGGAGTTTGCATGTTCTCCCTCTGGTTCTCTCTTTGGCTTTTGACACAATTCATTTCAATTCAAAAACTTAACTTGGGTTTAACATAACACTCTAAATAGCCTTAGGTATCAATGTGTGGGTGTGTCTGTCGGGTGCTATGGTTGACTGGCAACCTGTCACGAGTCTACCACACCTCTTGCCCAATGAACACCAGAAATAGGCAGCTGATGGATGGATGGCTGAATTTTGTAGCCTGGTTGTACCTGCTGCAGTCATTGGCTTATAGAGTAAATCAAAGCGCAAAGCTGCTCTACAACTGGAATATCCTGTTAGCTTTATGTAGAGCTGGGTGCATAAATAGAGGTGTTGAGGCATTGAGGTGTTTTATTATGTGCTAATCTTTAGTCTTTGCAAAGACTTTGAGCATTTTAAGGTTCAATATTATTGATTCTCCTTGAGGACGCAAATGTTAAGCTACAGAAAAAGTCCAAGAGTTTCTCACCAAAACAACTCCAGAAAACTGCATCTCAGATTTTGAGGCCTAAATAATAAAATAGTTCAAATGACTGAATCTATCCAAGGTTTTAGAGAATCATCAATTGGACTTTTTGAAGTCCTGATAGTATATGGGTTAATAACCTACCAATTCACCTGCTTACATACTCAGAAATATCTTGAGCATTGAAACATTTGTAATCAGTTTTAAATGAACTGTGACGTGGAGCAAGTAAATTAATTTGATCAAACTAACCACCATGCAGCCCTGATTTGAACCCCATTTCGCTCTTTGCGCCTCGTTTAAACCGGCTACCTTTATTGCCGACTTAATGCATAAAACATTTCAAGGGTGTGGAGAGAGCCGAAGCCTCTCCCAGCAGCCGACCAGCTTCAGGCGGGTTCTCCCTGGACGGGGCGCCGTTCTATCACAGGGTCAATGCAAAGTAACATGAGACCACCATTCACGCCCACACTCACACCTAGGGGCAATTTAGAGTCGACTTCTTTTTGCACGCATGCTCTTGGCCTGCGGTAGGGAGACCAAGTACCCAGAAACAAACCCACGCAGGCACAGGGAGAACATGCAAACGTTTGGCACGAAGCCCCCAGCCGAGACGTGAACCCGGGGCAAAGTAACTTCAATCACTGCCAAGTTTTCCATTAGCATGAAAAAAGTGAAAATATATGTCTGCAGAAAGATCACAGTAGGTGTTTTTTTTATGTGAATTTTGAGTAAAATTCTCAATAATCTGATCATTTCACTAAACAATTTTTTTTTCCATGAAAAGTAACTAAATTTTAACCATCATTATCTCTTTCTCCTCTGTTTAACGTGTTAGAAATCTTAGCATATGCTACAGCAACCCTGAAGCCAAAAGCTTCGTTTTACATCTGATTTTGGAGTTTATGTTGAAGCAAAAACAAAAAAAAACAACAACAAAAGAATAACATTAACAACAGGAAATACACACCAGATAGTGATCCATTAATTGAATTTATGGGCAGACCTGCTTATTCAACATAAAAGGGTGGGCATCCAAACGTTTGACTGCTACATTGCTGTAAACAGAAACCCACACAGAAAAACTCCTACAAGTAAATGCTGGTGGCCAAAGACGTCCGGAGCAAACTCCTCTCATCCTCCTCAGAAACACAATGCAACTTTATATGTAAAATCAAATTCAACTCTTTAGCTCGATGCTATAGCCCAAAGCCGGCTGTTTGAACTTTACAAACCCCCTCATGTTCAGGAGAGCCCACATTTTTGGCAAAGATCCATTACGCCTGCAAGGCAAAAACCACCAAAATGCTATGTACCATAGAGTACAATGCAACAACCCGGATACATTCATATAAGGCTTTTTAAGTACACCAATTAAAGTCGGTTTTGTTCAAAAATACATACGCATTATAAATCTTTTCAACCAACCTACCTCATAGCAACATTTTGCTAGTACTACACTTTTCTTTCTCAGCACATCTGTACAAAAGCATCAGCAGCCCAGCTGCCGTCCACAGGAGAAATGAATGTATGGAAGTCGGATTTTATTTATGGTGATCTTTGTCCTGCTGCATATCCAGAGATAAATCCATCAAACATTTGGGGAACCGTCTTAAACGGATCCTCAAATTATATGTAAATCAGTAAATCTCTCTAAAGTCCAACGACTGCTGGGTGAAACCAGAAGACAAGGAGGTGGGGGAAAAAAGAAAAATGTTATTTACGGTGACAGTGACACTTCTTTTTCCAGCTGAGGAGACGGTGGGTGAGCTCCAAGTACAGAGAGAAGGTAATGAGGAGACGTCTGCAGGGAGAAGTTTCCATTTGGCGGTTAATTGTGGAACACCGACACACAGTTTGCGTGCATTCAGAAATACACACGCATTAACCGTGTCATGACACAGATGCAGATGAAGTCGGCGCTCGCACGTAATGTGACTGGAAATCGCCTGACTACCCCGACCCCGAAAGAGTAAACAGTAGAAAATTATTTTGTGAAACCTTTGTATTTGAACTCCTTGAATTTTGTCACCATTGTGGTAATAGGATTTAATGTGTTAAGACATTCTTGTGCAAAATAGCAAAGCTGAAGGAAAAAGGCATATGATTTTCAAAATATTTAGTAAAATAAAATCTGAAATGCCTGACATTTATTATATTCCGTTAAGTTACGGCTGCGTGTCTTTTGGGGCCCGTCTTTTTTACGTTCTGCACGTGGAGTCTGAACTTTCCGCCCATTTTCTTTGCAATAGTTCTATGTTGGTCAGATGGGACATAAAGATGAATTTTCAAGCTTTGCCACAAATTTTAATTTGGTTTTAGCTCAAGAATTTAACCGGGTCAACACCTGAACATCCATTGATCTGAACTTTTCTGCTTCAGCTCTGCCAGGACTTTTAAGGTTGATATAATCTCTTCCTGATCTCAGGTCTTTTGCAGCCTCTGAGAGGGTTTCTACCAGGATTACTCTTGTATTTTTCTCCACCCATCTTTCCATCCACTTTGACCTGATATTGTGTCCCCACAGCATTATGTCTCCATCACCAATTTTAAAACTGAGATGATGTTATCAGAGGTACAGTGTTAGTTCTCTGGCACGTGTTGCATTTTGCATTATATTTAACACCTTCACAGAACAAATTGATATTTAGATTCACTAACCTTTAAAAGGCTTACGGGCTGAACAACAGTTCAGATTACCCACCCTTCCTGGAGTCCTTAGAGGGGGTACTGGAGAGTGCCCCTCCTGGGGACTCCCT
>CAEGAF010099020.1:0-13140 GCA_903067075.1 Micropoecilia bifurca | reverse complement strand
GAGTACCTGGAGAAAACCCACCATGCACAGGGAGAACATGGAGACTCCATGCAGAAAGACCAGGGCCGGGAATCGAACCCAGAACCTTCTTGCTGCAAGGCAACAGCTCTACCAACTGCGCCACTGTGCAGTGATGAACATGTTCAGCATTTTTTAGACTTGCAGTTCAGTTTAAGACTTAATTGTAGTCATGGGGTGATGAAACTTTTCCTGAGGTCTCTAAAAGTTTCTCTCATCGTTTAAAGTGTTGGAAGTCTTAGCACCACAGTGCTGCCCCTCCCCCACCTGATGCTGCACACATTTTTCCTTGCTTCTGTGTAGCGAACCCCTACTATTCAAAGGGTTCTGGACCACAAGAACCAGGAAATACTTGAAACTCTCTTCAAAAACAGTTAAAAAAGTTCAAACCCCAAATTCAGTTTATTTTCATAGCAGCAGTTCACAACAAATTATCCAAATTCAGAGAAGAAACTGAGCAGGAGATAATAAACAGCTGTTGGACTGATATCATCCATCTCTTCATGCATCATTTCCAGCTAATGACTTAGCAGTGCCCATCAAAACTATGCTTCCTTCAGAGGTTCTTGGTGCAGCGCCCCCAGAGGCGAGGAGGGGAACAGGTTGCTCAATGGGTTTCATTGGGTTGAGTCAGTGCAGTGGCACAAACAGCCACAGCAGATGAACATGTTTTGGAACTGAATTTACCAAACTATCAGGTGTGAAAACACCATTAATCGAACTCCAGTTCATTTGTCTAGAATGTTCGGTTCATTTGGGGAGGAGTGAATTTGTACTCAAACTAAAATAGGAAACTCTGCTGCACCTACAAACCTCGATGTGGTTCAACTAAATTCTGATGTGGTTCAAATGGAAATGTGAATGCAATCGGACCGGAGAAAGCAGGAAGCGGAGTACTGTGCAGGGCATTCTGGGTAAATACAACCAAAACAAATGCGCTAGTCTGGCGCTAGCTAGAAATAGACCGTGGTCTTATACCAAAGACAAATGACAAATCCTCCCATCGCTAAAATATCATTTAGCTCCATTTTGGTTTACATTTTGTGACGAAGGAAGTTGCTCTCAGTGTCTTTGGAGGTTTCTGCGTCATTTCCTACCATAGTTCTTGTTGCAGCGCCCCCCACAGGTGAGGCGCAGTCCCTGTTACCCTGAGCTGAGGTTTGTTTAACACAGTTCAAGGGGAAAGAAAACCAAACCGGCTGAAAATGTAACAATGATGCATTTTTTGTCATCAGTTGGAGAAGCCAGGAGTGAAAACAACCTAAAGTTCCAAACATGTCAGATTAAAATATAAGAGGCAGGTAAACAGGATGACAGAACAGAGAAGCTCAGGCCCAACTGATTCACTCATCACTGTGTGTAACAAACACATTTACAATATGGTTCATATGGAGATTAAAACAAGACGATAGATGACTTGTCATGCAATTATAAATCTGTAAAACAGCTAAAAGTTCTCAGTTTGCTCAGGCCTTAAAATAAACCCGAGTCGCCGTGTGATGACAAACGAGCTGCCTTTGATGAAAGACTTCAAGCTCTGGAAGAAAATAAAGCGCCCGCTAAAAATACTGCAGCGACACATTGTTGAACCCAATTTGTATTTAACTTATGCAACGCGCCAGAGTTTTTCTTCTTCTTCTGACAGTCGCTGCTGTCAGGCATCAGTAGAGACGCGCCGACCCGCCGGTGTCACCACGGCGACGTGGGATCTGGATCCAGCCAGCCGCTCCCTCGGCTCGGTTCGGTTCGGTTCGGCTCGCAGGAATAAGATCAAGCTGCAGCTCTGACAGTTTGGACGCGGCGGCGCGGCCCGCACAGCTGGAGGCCTTGGCAGCTTCTCCATGATGCTGGGGGAAGAAAAAAAAACGCAGTTTCGTCCTCCACCTTTTCGCTTTCTTCTTCTGCAATGATGAAGATGATGAAGATGATGAAGATGATGAAGATGATGAAGACGGGACCGGCTATAAATAACGCTGCGGAGCCGAGATGTGAGGAAGCTGCGCTGCCAACATGCGCTGTGATGTCGAAGCATGAAAGAACAAACAGGAAACAAATAAAGAAGAAACTAGATTTCGGAGAAAAGGTTTCTACTTTTCACATCAATTCCTGACAATAAAAAGAGGAAAAAAAATCCCCAGAGGGCCGATTTTTTTCTTTTTTCCTGCATTTGATCTGCACTCACAACCCAACAGAAATCCAGGTCCAAGCAATCCGGCTGCAGAATGAGCTGTAAATGATTTCCTCAGGCGTATTCATGTGTATTGGTGGAGCTGAGCTGAGGATGCGTAAAACCAAATCTCTCTCTTATTTTAATTTTTTTTTAGCTGTCCCTCTTGCTCTTTCTCTCCCCCTCGAATCGACCAATAGCTGCTCTGCTTCCTTCCTTCAGAGGGCTCAGACTTTGATCTGCTCGTTAATTATGAAAAACAATCATGGATTTTCTCATTATGAGCTCTAATATGCTGCTGCGTGGGATGGAAGGTCGAGCGGAGGGAGGGGGCAGAGGAGAAGCATGTTGAATTAAAGAAATGAAGACGGGGACCAGGATTAGACGGACCGGCGGCTTCCGGTGGGAATATCTGCTGGGTTTCAGTGGCAACGAGAGGAAAACTAAGGTTTTCTGCAGGTTTGACGGCCGAGGCCAGTCAGAGGAGGGTGAGGCAGCAGATCAGGCTCTGCAGATGGGAGCCTCACACTCGGCCTTCCTCTCTGAGGAAGAGGATGGAGGCCTCTGCAGACCTTGGTAGAGGAGGAAAGGCATCCGACCTTTTCTTCCCTTTCATGTCACTGGATTTCACTCTGCAAAAGGCTTCCCATAATTTTAATTAGTAATTTAACAATAATTTATTGTCCTTCCATGTTGTCTTCTCGATCAAACGCTCTCCAGAAGATCTTTCAGTTTCTCTTTGCGTTGATCTGTCGATGTCTGATGTAGTACATGACTGCAAAATGCATATAAAAGTAAAAGGTCTGGAATCCTCAGCCACGTTTTGCTCTGATACCCCTGAATTAAATCCAGTGTTACTATCTGAATTCAGGAATAACTTGATTAGCAAACATAAATTAGTATATGCAGATTTTTTTTTCTTGAGGACTCCAGAGGTTTTGCGTGAATTTCCAATCTCTCAAATAAACTCAATTGAGTTTATTCAAAAATGTTGGGTATATTAATGCTTTCACACAAATCAGGCCAAAATTGACCTGTCATAAAAGCAAAAAAAATAAAATGAATACAAATCTGGGACTGATTTGGGTCCATATGACTTTATCTCCAGTTTAACTAAACATTCACAAATATTCTCAGGCTGTTTTCCCACCAAATTGTCCAGTAGTCTTTGTTCGATTAGGGACCAACAGTTGCATCATTTATTGCATTTTCAGCTGCTGTGATTCTATTATTCACGATCCAAGCCCTTTGAGCAACTGTTCCTCTCCTCATTTGTGGTGGCAGCAAGAACCACTGAAGGAAGGAAACATCACAAAAACCTCTGAAGAAGAGCCCAAACGCTCCTTCAAAAACAAAAGAACAAAAATGGAGTATAGTCAGATTTTGGGATCGTTCCTGATCAACCTGGTTTAGAGCTCAGATATCGATGCGACTAAGCTTCTGTTTCCGCAAGTTCACTGAAAAGCAACTGAACAAAACGTGTCACAGGATCTTATCATACTGAATTTATCCATTTCTAAATGCAGTATGACACAAAGTGTCTTATGTAGGTTTTTTTCCTCTTCATGATGCATTTTTTGACTAATGCAAGTTTTATTCCAAAGTTATGGTCTGGGAAAATACTGCAGATTAAATATTTTGAAGTTTGATCTTGTTACATGAGAAAATATGAAAAGTTTCGAGGGGCTAAGGTTGGAATACTTTTTTGCATGTTGTGGAATCTTTCTAAATAAAACAAAAAATGTAAAATGTCTGACATAAAACAGAATTTCAAGCAGTTATCCAAAATATAAATGTCAACAATAATAATTAAAAATACAAAAACCCATCAAATGACAAGCAGCCAAAGATTTCTCTGAAAACCTGGAGAAATGTTTATTAAAGATTTAAGGTAAGTCTGGCTGGTTGGGGGGAAATCAAAGTGAGGGTTGGGTTGACAGTAGCAGGAAGGAAAGCAGATGTTTGTCCTCCTGCCTCCTTCTGTTTTTACTACGTTGTGTCACTAAAATAAACCTCTTGACCTTGAAGCTCGGTAGGAGCTACAGACTGAAGAGCTTAGCAGGGAAAAAGCTTCATCTATCCAGCTTAAGGAATCAGAAACGCTGAAAGGGATCCGGCTCTGCTCACATCCTTTCTGTCCGGATTAGTAACATGAGGTCAGAAGTCATTTTCAGACCCCAACTGTATGAATCTAACTGTACTGAGTGTGAATCTCAGTGAAACCTGAGTAAAATTAAACTCCAGGACTTTAAAGAACATTGTTGTTGGATTGCAAGAGTCTCTAAAATAAATTGAGCTCCAAGGCCAAGCTGAAAAGATTTGGCTCATTATTTTACCTTGAGAACTGGATGAGACTCTCCAGTCCCAGTACTGGACTGGTTTGAGTCTGACTAAAGGAGAGGCACTTCTCTGTTTGAGTAGGCAACTTCTCATTGGAACAGTCAGAAATCATATGTGGCGTCCCTCAAGGTTTAATCCTGGGACCCCTCTTATTTAATATCTACATGCTCCCACTGGCTCAGTTTATAGCAGAAAATAAGATTATCAATCATAACTACGCAGATGTTACAGCTCTAGATTTTGAAGTCACCATTTCATGATCTGAAATGATGCTTGGAATAATTGAATGTGTTCTGGTGTCATAACTTTCTCCAGATGATCAGAAGCAAAACTGAAGTTTTTTTCATTGGACATAAAGAGGAACAATCTAGAGTCAAAGCACAACTTCAGTTAATACAACTGGAAACTAGAGAAGAGGCTTAAATCTGACCTGAACCTTCAAAATCACATAAAGACGGTTACAAAGTCGGCCTTCTATCATCCGAAGAGCATTTCCAGGATTAAAGGACTAAAGTCTCAAGATCTATAGAAACTCATCCATGTGTTTATCTTTAGTCGCATTGATTACTCCCACAGTGTCTTCAAAAAAATCAATCCGATCCAGAACGCTGCTGCTGGGGTTCTGAATAAAACCAGGAAGATGGAGCACATCACCCTGGTTCTAAAGTCCAGTCTATTTTAAAGTAGACTTTAAAATACTGCTGTTATGGCTTAGCACCACAATACATTTAAGATCTGCAGTTGTTGTATCGACCAATCAGGTCGAAACATAGAGAAGCAGCATTCAGTTTCTATGCACCACAAATCTGGAACAAACTTCCAGAAAACTGAAAAACAACCGAAACACTGAGTTCCACTAAAGCAAGGCTAGATATTTAGAGCTACCGTTGATTGGTAGTAACTGGAACATCGATCAACAACATATTTGATCGTTTTGATGATGGCATTAGACAAAATGTAAGGTTTTCTATTGGTTTTCATGACTATATTATGTTTTTAAGGTGTTAAGCGCCGTGACTTGACCTTTTTTATGACTGCATGCTCTGTATCTGAACACGGTTTCTGTTTGCAGGGATGCCCAGGCATCATCCTGGACCAGACATGCCCAACTTCTACTCCCTGTCTCCTGGAGGTGTGGGACAGATCACGCCCCCTCTGGGATGGTGAGTCACACACGGCGGCTCTGGGTGATTAATGCTGACGCACAGCAGCCGCTGACTCTGGTGAGCAGAGCTGCAGCTGCAGCAGGGAGGTCTGGCTGGTTCTGCTGCTGCGGCTCCGACCGCATCCAGCATCCAGCATCCAGCATCCAGCTCCCCCCCTGCTGCTGCTGCATCTCCTGAACCTCCATCAAAGCTTCTGAAGCTCTCGTCTCTTCAACACTCGCTCTGTGATTGAGAAATACATTTCCAGCCTCCCTTTTGTTTTTGTTTTGCTCTGTTTCTTCATCTTTTTTCGGTTCGTGTCAGGCTGACTGAAGCCATGTGGAAAGAAACACACACATGTGCTAAACCAGTCATTCATCCTCTCTTCCCTGAAAATCTGATTAGCTCCAGCTTTTGGCTTCATTTTACATTTAGTGTCACTTCTGAAGACGAAAACCAGTTTTGCCAACTTTCTTAAACCATTAAAGGATTTTTAAACCATGGTCATATTTTTGCAATCACCGCTTGGCACCGAGTAAAATTTTATGTTTTTCTGTTGTGGTTCCAAAGTATTTTTGTTTAGTTTATAGCCCAAATATCTTGGTACTCTTAAAATAAGACAAAACTACCTTACAAGTAGCTTTAGGAGCTTGTTTAAGTCTATAATTTATTATTATTATTATTATTATTATTATTATTATTACAAGTACTGAAAGATTATTTCACTTTTAACATGTGGAAAATGTCCTATGAGTGAAATTATCGACCAGAGGAACTAGTACTTTTTCATCAATGTTAAGGTAGCCAAAAGCAATATGCTAATTTGCTCATTTCAAATGTGTTAATATCCATCATGTGTCAAAGACGCAATATTTGCTGCAACATAATGTATCGCCCTCTACAGTGTCAGATATTTTATGTGTTGGATCGTTACTCATGGTTTCAGTTGTTGCGTATCGCTAACTGTTGCTATTTATCGAAAGCTAATGCTAACCTGTATTCAAATCTGCCATTGAGAGACTGAAATCCTCGAGCATCAGTTTAATTTTGACATAATTTACAAGTTACTTAAAGCGCTGAGATATTTACTTAAGTCTGTATTTTGCACTCTGCGTTATTTTTGTTTCTGTATGTTTCTTTTTTTAAATAAAGTTATTGGGGGGGGAAAAATGATAGATCACGAGGGGAAGTACTTTCACTTCAAAATAAGAGCATAAATATTAACGTCTAACTTCTTGAGTTCTTAATAGTCAATAACCAAAATTCAACACAGATGTTGAACATTATTTAACTGGACCTTTGCCAAATAAATGAGTAAATTAGAATTTATCCGTAAAAACAGGGGAAGCTAACGCGCTAAACACTTTCAAATGAAAAATTAGCTCTTCTATTAACCATTAGCAAGTATTCTTTTTGTTCTGCTCGTTTAACTTTAGTATGTAGTTCTATGCTATATAAACACCAAACAATCCTTAAAATTCAGAATGTTTTAAATTTGTAGCCAGAATTTCAGACGGTGTAATAAACTAAAATGTGTGTTTGGCTTGATTCCTTCCTGCAGGTTCTCTCACCACATGGTGCCTGGCCCCCCAGGC
Source organism: Micropoecilia bifurca (assembly GCA_903067075.1). Taxonomy (NCBI): domain Eukaryota; kingdom Metazoa; phylum Chordata; class Actinopteri; order Cyprinodontiformes; family Poeciliidae; genus Micropoecilia; species Micropoecilia bifurca. The sequence continues at coordinate 5,875 of CAEGAF010099020.1, read as the reverse complement.
CCTCACGCAACGGGGATCCCTCATCCAGCCATCGTCAACCCGCAGGTCAAACAGGAGCCGCCACACGAAAGTGACATCATGCACATGTACGTCCACCTCAGACGGCTGGGTTTGTCTGTCAGCCGCGTCAAATTCATTTTATTTTTGTTTGGGCCTTTAGAAATTTTCTCAAAAGGCCTTTTGTGCTAAAAGGTGTTGATAAAATCCATTAACAAATAGTATTACTGAACATCCATTCATTTGGATTGGATCCACCAAGATTTTGTGATTGTTTTTGATTTTTTCCCCCCCTATTTCTGCAATCAAAATCACAGATTTTGTGGTGCCAATTTATAGATATTTGCATGAATGTTGTAATTTTTACGCTACTGCATGACGTTAAAAGTACCTTTTTGCTGCTGGCAGTATAGAAAACGGACTGCAAGTTGATATCAAGTAAGGCTGAGGCAGTAGAAGAAATACTGCCACCTGCAGGGGGGGTTAGCATCACTTAAACCCAATGTGTTTGGGCATTTTTGCATAAAATAAACTCACAGTTATGCATTAGTGTGGAAATATACGTGAATTTCCGCTATGGTGGACCAGATTTGGCACCGGGGCCTCGAGTTTGACACATGTGTTTTACGGTATTCCCATCGGTACCATGAGACTTGTCAGAGTGGGAGCAAAGCGCTGCATGCTCACTGGGGGGATTTCAGCATTTGGTTTTAAGTACTTTCCAATGTTCTGTGGACAAAGTTTGGTTGCCATTAATGATGAAGTAATCTCTTCGCATGAAGGGCTGCGACTGTGCAACTGCACATGATTAAAGAGGCAGGGGCCCATGGCGTGGCAACGCTTCTCACGCTGCCCTGCCATTGGCCGGGAGAAACCAGTCGCCATCGTGGCACCGCAATTTCCTCCTTGTGCCGCTCCGCTCCTTTTCATTCTCTCATTTTCCGACCATTTTCTTTGATTTTCTTCACCTCGGTCCGCGGCGTCTGCAGGAAGTCTCAGCACGAACAACGAAAGGAGCAGGAGCCGAAAAGGCCGCACATCAAGAAGCCGCTAAACGCCTTCATGCTCTACATGAAAGAGATGCGTGCGAACGTGGTCGCCGAATGCACGCTGAAGGAGAGCGCCGCCATCAATCAGATCCTGGGACGACGGGTACGTCACGCGGCCCACTCATTTTCTCTGCAGCTGATGGTTTTTTTTTTTGTTCTTCACAACTCAAATGGCCTAAAGATCACAGTTTAGGACCCAGGAATTACAAAGACTTCCATCTGCATCACCGCAGCGTGCGACGAGGTTTTGTAGTTTGCCATGATTGCCTGAGCCAATTACTTCAGATTCAGTCCTGTGTCAAATTGTGCGACATAAAATCTGCCTTCATGATGGCTCAGCTGGAAATGTGAAAAATCTGGATCCGCGTTGAAAGCCCTAATGATCCAGCAGCTCGAATCACATGATAATTGCTCGCCGACGCAGTTTGAATAAAAAGTTATTGTAAATCAGGCAGCGTTCACACTGCAGCCTGAAGTGACCCAATTCCGATTTTTTGTCAAATCGGATTTTTTAGCCATAGTTGTAGCCGTTCACACTGCCAGTAAATGGACCTGTATGTGTTCTGCAGTGTAAACGGGCAAACGATCTGAAAGTGTCCCGCTAGAGGGCGCAATAGCGTCAGCGTTCTCAGTGTTCTGCCAACCGCCATAAAGAGAAGAAGAGCTCAGTGTTTGAGGAAGTAAACATGGAGGCTAACGGTGGAGCTTAGTTACATATTTGAAGTTGTTGTCCAACCGGAGCAACATATTAACAACTTAATCCTCATATAGTCCATCATGGTTGTTTTTCTTCCTGTTTTAGGACACAGAATAGTGAGATTTGTTGAGAATCAGTGACGTTCAGTTCGGTTGAATGAGCCCTGGACGTTATGGTCGCACTTGAATCGAATACGTATCAGATACCAAAGGCTGCGTTCACACTGCAGCCTGAAGTGACCCAATTCAGGTGTTTTTGCCGTAATGTGACCTGTATCTGATCTTTTCCTGTCAGTGTGAACAGCTCAGGTCGGATTCTATTAGAATGTGACCCATATCTGATACATATCCGATCCGTATCAGAGATTCAAGGCAGGTTGTTCTGATTTTCATCAATCAGGAAATTTATAGAAAATAATCGACTTTTTGACTACACTTGTCTATATGTGCAGTGAAAATGTTTAAAACAAGCAGAACTGTTATAAACTAATTCATTTTAAGACTTACCACACATTATTGTTTCTTTCTTTCTTTTTTTTCAAATCTGCAGCGACATTTGGACGATTAACGGATTCTTTTGACCAAACTCTGAAGACTCAGCTGTGTGATTTCAATTAACTGTTCTGTATTTGTCCCCCCCTCTAATCTTTGTACTGAAACAGTGGCATGCTTTATCTCGGGAAGAGCAGGCTAAGTATTATGAGTTAGCCCGCAAGGAACGGCAGCTCCACATGCAGCTCTACCCCGGCTGGTCCGCTCGAGACAACTATGTAAGTATCAACAGAACAGACCGGCAGCGGTGCGCGTGCTTGCATTCATGTTGTTTCTATGTCTGTTGTGTGATTTAGTCTTTTAGAGGCGCACATTAATTCACAGGAACCTTCTCTGTGTTAATGGGCCCCGTCTGTGGAGCCTTTGTTTCTGCATAATGTGTAATTCATAACACTGTTATGGTGCCATCCGCACAGAGATGGATGTTTGGATCACGGCGATTATTATTGTCGCTGAGAGTGAAAATTGCCTTGTAATGGTGATGCTGGTCTTTGATGTGCCGCCGCCTCGGCGTAGAGCTTCAGATGTAGAAGCAGCTGTCGGAGCGAGCAGAGGAGGCCGGATTGTTCCTCCCAGAGTTCACCTCTGCTCCCCCCCAGCTGCGCATTGTGTGTCTAAATGCGCCGCAATCAGAAAGGTTTAGGACGTACAGAGGTTTTTAGAATATCCTCCTATTCAGAAGTACAGTAGCCGAGAGGAACAAATGTGCAGCAGAACGTCTGCAAACTCATGAATGATGCAAACTCCAAAATGCACAAATACGAAAAAGGAAAAATGCTGCAGCCAAAAAGACAATGCTGCAAATAGCTCCACAGAAACGCAGGTCCTCCAGACCAATAGGTGTGTATTTCTGTTTTTATGGAGTTTGCATCATTCAAGTGTTATGCAGAGCGTTTACACCTGTATGCTATTGACAACAGTTCAGAAGTATTGAGGAGTTTGTTGTCTTCAGACAGTCAATCCTTCTTGGTCTCCAAGGTTTGAGAAGGTCTGTTAACAGCTTTCTGTGGACTTGCTGCTTTTTAAACATTTTGAGACAAGTGGAGCACATAAAAAGGATGAGCACCAACAAATTACATTATGCTATAATCTGGTGTGGCGCCTCATTGGCTTTTATATTGAGCGGCATATTGTGCCTTTTAAATAAAGTGTATTATATTAACTAAATAGTTAGTTGCGCTAATCCTGAAGTTCTAACAACAATCATTAGTTCTGCTCATGCTAAAGTGCTAAATCGACAGAGTATTTAATGGAAGCTAATGATAAAGCGCTAACAACTTAAATTCAGATTGCATATGCTCTTGTTATTCCAGACGTGAAGTTTCATACAAAAAGTTGAAATATATGCTGAATTAGCTGAGTGTTTTCAAAGTTAGCAACAAATGCTAAAGGAAAAGTTATCTATAAATTTTGCGGTTTAGCGAAAAGGAGTTTTTCTTCAACAACGGAGTGCTGAACACTGAAGCAAGAAGCTGCCCAAGACCAAAGAAAACCTTTGAAAAAGACTTTGACAAATCCTGGAGAACGATTATTCAAGAAACCCTGACAGCTTGCCGTCAAACAATAACGAGTTTAAATATGATTTCAAACTTTAGCGCTTTAGGAGTGTGTATCCATCCAAAGCTGTCCTCGTGTTTGTGTGTGTTTGTGTGTGTGTGAATGTGACGTGTGATACTTTTTCTGAGAGAGAGCACCAGCTTTTATTTAAAGTGTGGCTCCGGCACTCACCTTCACTCCACCACCGAAGTGCTTTGTGGTGTTTACCTGCCTCCCCTCGGACACCGACGGCGCCCCCTGCTTTGTGCCGCCGCCGCTCCGCCGCCGACCCGCTGCTCTGAGGGCCGCCCAGCCGCAGCATCAGCTGCTGCTCCAGCTGTCCTAGGAGACGTCGACCGTCTTTCTGTTAGCCACGTCAGAGAGATAAGAGCCTGACTCATTCTTTGCGTGAATCACCAGCTGCTGACTGGAGGCACGTTTTGCCTGGAAACCCCACACAGTTCAGGCGAGCTGCTCCTCTCATCCCTCCTCTCACCCACACTGTCCTCCTCGCCGCCTGCCGCAGCGGCAGGAGGCAGATTAGCTCATGAATAAGTGGATTAGCAGACTTTGCAGCTGGAAACCAAAGTGCTTCTCATATTTGAGTAGAACGACTCTTCTCTGCTATCTATACCTTTAGTCCCCCCTTTGGGGATTTAGCTGAAGCTATAAATCCTCACATGTCCTTACTGGAAGGAAAGCGCTGCTCTCTGCAGAGGATGCTGCTCCAGTTTTAGAGAATATTTTAATTGCTCTTATTGTTTCTCATCTTCACGACGTCAGACATAGACAGAACAGTTTAATATGCACTGCAAAAACACACACCAGCTGCGTTGTATTAACCATGAAATGGAGCAACTTGAAATAAATTTGTTCAATGGAAACGTTAAAAAAACAAACACATTTTCAATAACGTTTTGTCAGGCATATCAAAACATGTTTTTAGCATCACACGAGTCATGTGATCCACAACCAGATGTGGCTACTGACGGAAACAACAAAGAAGACGACAGGAAGTAGGAGGAGGATGATGGTTTGTTTTGGGGTTTTCAGTCAAGGTGCAGCTCACATCTGTAAAATCGGCGACTACATCACCCCCAAAACGCCGCATACGCAGCCACACCCAGTGGGCGGGGCTTGTCACTGAATAAGATGTCTCCTCTGATTGGCTGATAGATGAGCGTTAGCCACGGCTCAATTATGAATACGTGTCATTACATGTTTACAACAAGCTTATTAACGCATGATTTTAATTTAATTAATTTTTTTAGTGGAAATTGTAAAAATGTGATCTTTTCTCATTAGCAGAATATTGACAAAGATTTGAGAACAGCTAGTTTTACCAAGCATTTTTTTTCTCTTTCATTCACAATTTTATAATTATTGCTTTTGTTTAGCATAAATGCTTCCTCTGGTTTTAGCTGGTCATGAATTCTTGGGGTTTTCCACTGCGGTGTGGCTGCTGGACGGTTCCTGTAAAGGTGCTACGCTACGCTACGCTACGCTAACTAGCTTGAGGAGCAAAGCAGCTTAAATTTGACTGGCAGCCATTCAGAAAGGACAGGTGCACCAGATAAATCGGCCTGATTTTCTTAATTTTGGGAGATCAGCGACCAAAACCTTTATATCGGCCAAAATCTGAATCAGCAGTTTGAGCTTCTTAAAGATCGTCTATCGAAACGCTGCTACCAGAAAGACGAGCTTGACAAATAACAGTTCAATAAGTTCATTTAACTTAAGTTTTATCATAAGTAATTGAAAATTTGGTAAATCTTTTTCTTATAACTCTTATAACTAACTTTCTGAGGCTCCACTTTGGAAAACGCTCTTACTAGTCGAAATAAGACCAAACTAACTTACAAGGAGCTTTTCAGCCAGGCTGTAGTAATACAATAATCTCACGATACACGATACTCTGCCCACAATACGATATATATTGCGATATTCAGCAAACGATATAATTCAATACACTTTTGTGATTTTCTGAAAGATTTTAGAGGGACAGAGTGATTTTGGTGACATTTTGTGACTGTTATAAAGTTGGA
>CAEGAF010099000.1:0-19156 GCA_903067075.1 Micropoecilia bifurca | reverse complement strand
ACAGTATATATAAAATGACGTTTCCTTTTATGTGTAACACACACTACATAGGGGCAGCATTATATTATGTGTGTGTTGTATTTTCTCATCATTTCTTGTATTTAATATGTGAAACGTCAGCATGACTACAAGCCACCTGCCAGCTGAGGTTTGAACATGGCTGTGGTTTATCTCCTTCTACCTCTCCAACTGTCCTTCTAAATTAGTGTAATCTGCAATCACTTTGCCGATGGAGTCTTAGATGAAAAACTAACAAAAGGTTTCATGGCCTGTTAATAGGTAACTACGTTAGGATTATTCTGGTCCTGCAACTAAATGCTGACAGGAAGTCACTTTTCTTTAAAGATCTGAACACAAAGAAGTAGCCTGGTAAATACAAGTTGTCCCTTACTTTGCTTCGTACAAAGGGTCTGGAGCTTTGACTGTTGAGAAATGATTGCTTGCTGCTAACGTTTGGCTCTGCAAGCTTAAGTAAGCTGCGCTATGAAGTTTATTGTGCTACATCTTTGTAGTAATAAAGTATGTTGGAGGCGTGGTCAACATGGTCTTAATGGCTTTGTTCTCTTCCTCCACTGTTGTTGCAAAACTACAACCACAGGCAAACTGTATTTCTAAAACAGCACAGAAAAAAATCTACACATCATTCAGAACTCCTTCAGGATGAAATATTTAGATAGAGCACTGAAGTGAGACGACAATACAGTGGAATTGAGCGGAGGGCAATTGCCAGTCTACAATAGAAGGCTTGAAGAAAAAAAGATTGCCTTGCTGTAAAACTTTCTTTCTCTCTTTGACAGGAATCCTGTCTGCAACAGGAAATGGCTATGTCATTTATATGACCATCAAACGCAAGACCAAGCTGAAGCCTCCTGAACTCATGATCGTTAACCTTGCCATTTTTGATTTTGGCATATCAGGTAACGAGAAACATCTGATACATTTGTCTGGTTCATGCTAACATTTAGAGCTGATGAATGGATGGTTTTGAAAGATTTTGACATTCACTAAATCTTATACAGGTGATATAAAATGTCTACACAGCTTTTTTAAACTGCCTTATCAAAGTCAGGGCTTCTATCTTTTTGTATTAGCTTCAACTGACCTTCATGTTGTCAAGCATTCAATTTTTTAAAGGAGAATGAGCCAAATTTTCCCAACTGCAATGTAAAAGTGTTGGTCACTGTAAACAACTGATGGCAGCCATTGGCTCCCAGGGTGGCAGAACCCATTACTAGGTTTAAGCGGTGGTTACCTTTTGAAATGGGCCCAAGTAGGTTTACCTAAAAAGAAGAAACCTGTAAGGGAGGAAGATATTTTTGCCAATTCCAGAAAGCATTTCTTGGAGAAAAACCAACATGCTTGTGTTGCCAAAACATCCAAATGACACATGTTGCATTTCCTTGCTATCATACTGTGCAGCTGATGAGCTGAGTGGAGGCAGCTATGCACAATCATTTGCTGCACATAGGAAACAGAGTGGAGCCACAGGAGCTCTGGAAAGATGGAATTTTCAGTAACAGGTAGAAAAGTCAAGCTTACGGCATAAAGCAAGAAGGAAAATCAGTCTGTACACCCAACAATAGCCTGTGGGCTTAACATGAATCTTAGCAAAACTGAAATATTCAAGTAAAATATGAACTTAAAATAAAAAGTTTAATTTCCTTTGTGGTAAGGAACATAAAGAATAGATGCAAATTTACACTTGCTTAAAATGACATCAAACAAGCATGACTAAGACCTAAGAGCTTTCTGAAGCCTTCAGAATGAAGATTTCTGCAGATTATGAGTCTGTTAGGGGATATTAAGAGAGATCAAAGTAATTTGAAAATCAGCTATTCCATAACCATAGCCATACAGAAAGCAGTCTACAAATAAAGCAACCATTAAGGTGCTGAGGTCTAGCCATCTAAGCAATTTCACCTTCAGAGGAGGCTGCAAGATGCTGAAAGAAGTCCCCAAAAACACTAAAATCATACCTGCTGACCTTCAGAAGGATCTACCTCATAGGTGGGTAATACACTCAACCATCTGCACAGAAAGTGTGCGGAGTCTGGGTGGCTCACAGAATATGGAGAACATGGGAGTCTTCAGTCTCATTAGTTCATTTGTTATATTCTTTGGTCAAATGAGTCAATAATTGAATTATTTGACTACAAGAACAAAGAAGATGTTGACATAAACCAAATACAGCATTCCAGGGAAAGAACCTCAAAAGTCATTTGCTTCTTGTGAAGCAAATGACTTTGAGTGCTTATGCAGGATCTGTTCATCATAGAATCCACCACAAATTTTACCATGAAGGCCTGAAACCCACAAATATTTGTGACCCCCTTATAACCACTTATTATGACCATATAACCATATAATAAAGCAGGATGGAACCCTAAAAACATGACAATAAAACCTACCAAGAAATTTACCAAGGATGGTCAGAGATTGAAGGGAAAGTTCAGATTTTTATCTTTATGAAATGTAGTGGGGTGATTTGATCACTCTCTAATTGATGAATTAATAACTATAAGACATCAATGTAAGAACATTTCCTTTGAAAAAACAGAATGTTTAATGGGCTATGATAATTTTTTGTGACTGCCTCTTACATCTCTAATTAAGGTCAACCTCTTTATTGTAGATAAAGGGATTAAACACTTTGTTACTTTACAAAGTCCTGCTGACTTCATGCATTTCAAATGCTCCCATGAGCCAGAGAGTCTGTGGAGAGCCCTGACCCAGTCTGCCTGCTCTGTGAAGTTCACGACATCATCCAGTACTGGTTCACTTCCTGTCACAAGCCCCACTGAAAAGTCCTGGACCTGATCCAGTTTCCACTGACAGATGCTTAGGAAGCAGAGAGTAGGGTGCACTGGGATACCACAATGCCTTTGATTTTCTGCTGATTTCTCCATCAGATGACCAGCTGTCATGTCGTGTGCTTTAATTAAAACTTGTGCAAAGTAAGAGAACATAATGAGCCGTCTCTGTTCGCTTATGAGAAACTGTATTGACTGACTTATAGTCAGGTGTGTCTTGCATATATTATTTTCCTCTTCATGATGCACTTTTTGACCGACACATTAAATTTTAATTCATCCCGATGGATATCAGACAAGGAGTAAACATTACCGTCTGCAAAAGTGAGAAAAGATAATCCCAGACCAGAAGTGAGACGGCCAGAGCAGGAGGAACGAGTCCGCAGCTTGAAGAATATGAGGCTGGGAAAATGCAACTTTTATATATACGTGTGTGTATATATATATATAAGCCGTCTCTCTCTGTCTTATATATATATATATAAGCCGTATATATATATATATATATATATATATATATATATATATATATATATATACGTATATAAATATTTTATAAATATTTTCCTCTTCATGACAAATTTTTTGATTGATGGGATTCAGAGTTAGGAAAACACAATACTACTATAACATCTACGCCATGGTGGTATGAGTAGCCTCCCCGTACTCTGATGTTTACTTGATATCTCAGCCACCTTGCTTCAGTGGTCTGTGGCTTGAGGTGTTTGGGGTTCATGTGACATTTAGAATATGGCTATGCATTGAGTCAGGAGTGTCAATGGTTGGAAAAGTAACACAAACACAAGCTTAAAAAGGGACGCAATGTTTTGCTATTAACTGTTATCACTATGACTACTAGATAATATAAGGCACATGGGTATCAGATTTAACCAGTTAGTGAATATTTTTAATTAAAAAAATACATGGAATTGGTATGTAGGCTAGTTGTGCTAGCTTGACTTTGGCAACCTTGTCATGAACATGTGCTGCAGAATTTGGTTTTGTGGTTCAGTTAACACAAAAATAAGACGACCCACATTCCAACTGTTTGAGAGCTCATCAGCAGAGCAGTTTAAATTAACCAACTAAACTGCTGTGTTCCAGCAATCATTTATTAATAGTCACAAAATAAACATCAAGCCTGAAAACGTAACACTGTAACAGAACGAATGTTTTTCTTCCCATGTGCTCAATGATTTGTCCCAACACAAGTTTTATATTGCTTTATTATAACTGCTCAGTCATCAAAAAGTTGACTTTCTTTTTCAACCATTATGTGTGTTGCTTAATATAGAATGCAAATTAAAATTACATAAGGACCTCAATACTAGTGAATAGGGAAACATTAATAACTGCAGATACAGATTGCTTTATTTGAACGGCTTACTTGAAGAAAGAAAACACCATATTCTGTCAACCTGACCAAATTGTATGCAATTTGTGTATATTAAGCCAAAATGATTCAAAAATAAAATAGATTTACACAGAAATGATTCACGTTTCTTTTTCAGAATGAGGTAAAGATGCTTCTTGCTCAAAACTGCTTCATGCATCATCGCTGTCTGTGTTGCATCGATTATAATTGAGCTTGAATTGAATTGCTTGTTCTCAGTCATTTCTTTATCTGATGAATGAAACATTTCATCCCCTAAGGCTAAACTTAAACATTTGCGTAATGATGCAGCAGTGGACTGTGGATGTACTGAGTGAGAACAGCTGGTCTAATCTGCTGCTGTTATGAGACAAAAAGAGAGATGTATGGAGTCTGCAGCAGAAAGACAGTCAAATATAAACAGGTTGTGCAAAATGACTTCACCCATCATGTCTGTGGCAGGGAAATAGATTGATGTCATTAGGCAGCTCAGCAACTGACAGCAGCCACTGGGGGCAGAAAGTGTTTCTGTTTGTCTTTTTCATCTCAGTTTTGTAAAGGCAGTTCAGCTGGAGGGAATTGCTGTCCTTTTTGCCCGAGACATGTTCACTGCTGCACTAAAATAAACTGATTATAATCTATTCAGTGACCACACAAGAGAGGTTTCCACCGACTCAGGAATTCCTTAATTGATAGAATTACACAATAATGTCAGAAGGGAGAAATAATAAGGCACAATGATATTTTTTGCAACAGAACATACAACTGAAAGATAAATCAAAATCATTTCTCACAGTCTGTCTTATAAATATTTTTGAAATTCTTGTGTCTTTGGGTAAAAAAGGCGTTTTGAACTCTGGCGTTTAGAGCTGACAGTGTGACGGGTGTGTTTGCTCTCATTTTGTGAGTTTTGTGAAACACAAAAATTTCAATGCATCTACTGAGAGTTCGGAATTAAAAAATAACTTGAAATGTCAGCTTTACAAGTTAGATTCAGTTTGAAAAAAAATATCACACAATTCAATCAGAAACTAGGTTCCAAAACTTGACTTTCTGAAAAGCTGCAACATCTTCTGACATATTGGAAGAAACTATTTAAAATATCTGCAGTCAATGTTTTTTTTTTATTGATTTATTTAGACAAGTGTTGACAAGAGTTTTAACATCAGGAGCTAAAGTTTACTGTGCACAGCTGAATAAACCACAAGGCTCTAAACAGGAGAAAAGGGCAAAGGTCAAATTATTGTCCACATGGAGGAGCTTCAGTATTGCAAATTTGAAAAAAGCTGAAGCTAACGCAGTAGTTTAAGGTTCGAAACCTAGAAATGGCTTGAGAATATTTCTCAGTAAAACACTCTAGTCTGCATGCTCTATGTGGAATCTGGAATTGAAGCTCTAGAGCGGGTCTTACTGACCTGTGTGTTCCCCTCCTGATCCAGACAGAGTTAAGTCAACAAAGAACGTGTGTCCTGGAAGTGAACAAAGCAGGGTAATCGCTGCATGTATTTTCTCTGCAGCCCGCTCTGCAGCGGCCGGCTCACAGTAAAGGTTTTGAGTCCAGGCTGATGTCCTCACATGCCCTGTGACATGAAGGATCCCGTCGCGGCGTTTGGGACGAGCGCATAGTTTTTATTCCCAAAGGAGTCTTTCCACTGGTGGAGTCCTAGCTCAACGGTTGGAACGTTTTGGTCAGCTGGTGACCTTTGTCACTCAGGACCAACTGGGTCACCCGGCTCCGGCTCTCAGGGGGGCTTGGTCCAAAGTCACTCTGATTTTCTATTTTCTACACATCAGAGGGAGAAAATGTATCCCTGCTTCTTTATTGGATACCCCAATGCACAATGTATTATGGTGTCTGTAGTGCAGATTTATGGTGTTACGACATCACTCTAAACTGACCCTCTGGTGCCCACATAGTAAATTTGGGAGGAGACACATTTTATGTTATGACATATGTTTTTTTTTTTTTTTTTTTTGAAGAACGAACATGGCACATTGTGCCACAGATCAAAGGTTCTGGGGAAACTTTCATTTCCTCTGAACCTTAGCTATAGTACTGATACAATGTTGTGAAGCATGGGAATTAAGTCATTGGACAAAAGAAGAGCGATCAATAACTCTCCTATATTCAGAATATGCTCATTGATTGAAGAAATAGAGATTTCTTAACCCAGGCCATGAATAATTGTTGAGTAAAAGCTACAATTTACATCATTCAAGAAACAATCAGGTGTGAAATGATGTATCCTACCGAGGATGTATTTTTATTTTTTTTTCTAATTTGTCTTTTCACTTCTGAAGCACGACTTCAAAAATGTAGCCCGTCTGTCTGTCGTGCAACACATTTAGTACTGTTGTTACAGTTAAAGGTTCAGCTATGAAGGACTTGGTCTCTGTATTGTATTTTTCTGAATCATCCATTCATTCACTAAGTCGATCTCCAGCAGTCAATCAGAGATAAGGTAGTTTCAAGTTCATGTTTTTGACACTGGGAAGAAACTACATAGTTGAAAACACACATATGTATTACAATTACATGAAAAGGCTCCATAGAGATATTTTGCTAAATTAAAATTTTGCCATCCACATGAAAAAAAAAAACCTTTGCATGAAAAGTTATTTCCCATTGCAGGAGTTTTGGCTGTGTTTCCATTAACCATACAATTGTGTAATTTCACATTTCGTAAATAAATTTACTTAATGGAAAAATGCCAATTCCGAAAAATACTTATTTTTCTATGAAAAGTTTTGTCGGTAGGATGAGGTTGCTTTGTTGGCCAGATCAAAATTAGTTTGTTTCACAAAACCGCAATGGAAACACTTTCTGTCACAACCCACGAGTCACATGATCAACGCTGGCACATCCCATGAAGAGTAAGACAACAGGAAGTGGTCGGAGGATGATGGTGTAGTATGTTTATTTTTACAACTTATCATGTGAACAAACGTATTCACATGCAATTTGAATTGCTTTTCTTATTTAATGAAATCACAGCAATTGCAAAAGTCTTTTTTTTAACATTAGGGAAATATCGACTAAGTTTTGCAAAAATTTGTAATGGAAGCACAGCTAGATTGTGCCTTTGAGACAGAGATTTTTGAGACATCAAGGTAAAAACCGTCACTGTGTCCTAAAAGTGCAGCGTGAGACTGAAAACCTGTGACAAAAATCAAGTTTCTCTCCCTCCTACTGCCATCCGCAGAAACACACCACTCGATAAAGAAACAGCGATTCCACTTTTGTTTTGATGCTTTTTCATTGTCACTAAAATGCAAACAGAAAACTGATTAAATGAACTCTTCAAATGACCATGCTTCGTTTGCATGAGCATTTTTTTTACTTTGGAGTGAATATAAAAAAACTAAAATGTAAATATAGAACGTCGCGGGCCGTCATGGCTGCGATGTAGCTTACCATCTTCAGTTTGTTAATGTGTGTATAAATGACTGAATGTAGTGAGAAGCACTTTGGGTCCTCAGGACTGGATAAAGTGCTACACACGTACAGGCTATTAACCATATTAACATAGAACTGGTAACACATGTAATTATGGAAAAAAAAAATAGGTTCTTGTTCTCTCTTGGTTTGTATAATGAGTTTGGGAGCCTCAGAATACAGAACACAGTCGTACAGTTAATGGGTCGGTTTTCAATTCTTACAGAACATTTTTAAACATTAGCTGTCAGACATTGCCAGTTTCTGATAGTCAGCTCAAGGTTATGCAAAAAACAGACATTTCATTTAAAAAATAACCCATCTTGCTTATCAGAATTATGTAAGCACAATAAATTAAAATGAAAAATATGTTAGTTCCTTATTCATACCCTATATAATCCTCATAAATCCTCTACAGTTGACTTTGTCAGACAGGCCTTTGAATAGGCCAACTGAAGACACACAGGTCGTCCTGGTTATCACAAAGATAGTGCAGAATGCATAGACTACATAAACATTTAACATTGTTGTTTTATTGCATATTAACTCAAAATAAAACACTGCTTAAAGCAAATATAAGTAAATAATTGCACATTCTATAGGCTTATGCTGTCTAGGGTTTTGTGCAGGATTGAATGTACAGGACTTTTGAATGTACAGGATTATCAGGATGACATGCAGGCTGAATCACTACCATTATGAATATTCTCCATTATTGGAATTAAGCTTTGCCCTTTGGATACTTTAAGTTTTACGTGGAAACGTTAGCTGCAATGGAAAAGAAAATGAGAAACGGTTCTGACTGAACCGCTCACTAGAGCAATACTGATTGTGCAACGAGTTTTTATCAACAAGTAACAATTTTGTTAAAAACAATTTTAACTGCAGTTTCCAATAGTTACTTGTTTACTCCATTCTGTGACAACAGTTTTTTTGTAGCTCTTGTCAGCTAGCAGCTAGTTTGATGTTCTTTAAAGGAAGTGTTGATTTATTCCTTTAAAAAAATACTTGGACATGTATGTAAATTGTAGTTAAAGTCAGTAAATTATTCCAAGTGGTGAAAAGTTTTCTAACCAAGCCCAGTCGATTGCATTGAAAGCATGTGGTGACAGTGGACGGTGGATTTACTGAAGTCGTTGCATTTGCAGCCGTGACTCACTTGTCATTGGTGGGAGGGCATGGCTCTCTTTTAACAGGAAAACACAGCAAATGTAATAAGAAAAAAGTTAATGTCAGCAATAACTACAGATAATACATGAATGTAGAGTAGGAGGAGAAAGTAGGAAACTGGATAATGATAATCATTTTGTCCTCCAGTAGCCTGAGCCTATAGCGGCTTAATAAGTATATAAGTCACTCTACAAACGGTACCAAAAGTGAATATGTTAAGCCTAGTCTTAAAAGTAGACAGGATGTCTGCTGGAGCTAATAACTAAAGGATCTGCATCCAATTCCGCTGTTAGAAACTCTACTGGTAAACTGCAGCCTCAGAGGAAAATACCTAGTTGGAAAATTTATGGAAGAATAAGATCTCTACTATATGATGGGGCTTGAGAATTAATGTCTTTGTATGTAAGGAAATGTAAATAGTGTTCTGGATTTAACAGGGAGCCAAACAGGAGAAGCTACAACTGGAGATATATGCTCTCCTTCCACAATGGGGGAACATAGAAATCTCATTTTTACTCAGTAACAAATGTAGTTTACAGTGTAAATGAATATTATACATAAGCCAACAGGCTCAAGTGAAAATACAGGTTTGAGTACAAAACAATAGGCCTCTAATACTGTTGAGCAAAAATCGATTATTAATTGTACCTGTTTTCAATGCAGTAGTTGCATAAACTCTTTTTCATTTCCATTCTCAGAGCAGCCCTGAGCTTCAACCTCTGCGAGACATGAATATGTATTCATACAAAGTGAAGAACATCAATAAATCACCTTCCTTAGATAGATTAGTACGTGGTCATAACCTTTTAGCAGATTAACACTCAAAAAAATGAGCAATCCCTTTAAGAGCTGTTCAGACAAAGCGGTGACAGAAGGCTGCATGAGCCGGCAGGTAAATCAATTCCTGCCCGACTTGTAGAGCCAGAGATTTGGCTGTAATCCAGTGTTTGTACAGTAAACGCTGCTAAGCCTCTGAACATGTGAGTGATCATGTGCATGTGTGTGTGTCTGAGTGTGTGTTGTTACCAAAAGAGGACCTTTCAAAGCATAATTAATGACGTTGTTTGGTCTATTAGCCTTATGGGGGGCAGAGCACCACATCATTTCTAAAGTTCTTGTAAGGGGCAATGTCAATGTCGGGGTAGTGTTAGGGGGCACACAAAGCCCGCAATGTCTTCCTAATATTTTATGGTGCAGTCTTGTATTTGTGTGTGCTGACCGCCTCAGTTTTCAGTAATTCCAAGAAAACATTTGGCTCATCATGTCTGCAGTTTTGCCCTGGAGACAGTTGGATGTTTTATCTCTTTATTTTGCTTAAAGATCGGCAGACCACATGGCTGCTGCTCAGACTCACTCTCCAGGAACTTTTAGGGTGGGGAATCAACTTGGGTTTTGTGCTGATTTTATTAACCCTGGTTCTATGGAAGAAGACCTCCTCACTGTAAATGGGGTGAGAAAAAACACCGGTAATACCAGTAAACTTGTTATGTTCTGGGGGGTTTTGGGTTTTATTGGGGCTGCTGCTTGGTCCCTTTACTCACCACTAGTTGGAGTCCTGGAGGCGGCAGGCAGGAGTGCTCCTCTGCCGTGACGTCATTTTCACACCGGGAAGCATTCATCTCGCTACCCACGTCTTAAGAGAGGCAGACGGCCAGTACTTCGATGCCAGAGTGTTAACCAGTGATGGTACCTCTTAGCCCCTCTGAGTTATCTCTGAGTTTCCGTGTTCTTGTGAGCTTTTGTAATCCCCTTTTTGTGGCCTGTTTTTTCCTCAAGAGTTTTCACAATCCTGATGTGGCTCTTGCTCCTGAGTTCCCTCGTGACGCCACAGGAAGCTACCCCGTGGATGCCCGAGTTCCCAGACACACTTGCTGCAGCTGTACCTACCTTCAGTCCCAAAGCTCTGACTGGCCGTTCCGTCGACCCTCTGCCGTCTTTACGAACCAGCCTGCCTGTCCGCCCTACACCGCCGCCACTCCATCCATCTCAGTCCGTCATTCGCTCACTCCTTCCAAACAACGGAAGGAGTGAGCTACCTGAGAGGAAATCCCCAAGAGACCCTCGAACTATATTCTCGCTCCGATGTCGGTTATTACACATCACCAGTACGTCAGCTAAATTCCTGTCAGCAAAATCTAATTCTCTACAACTCTGAACTCACCATCTCCCCTGTCGTCTTCCCCAGTGAGCTGTGCAAAGCTGAGTCATGTCTGGAGCCAAAAATCATCTGCTTTGTTTTTATTTTGCCTTAAACATTTGATTATTTTCACTCTTCTCCTGTGGTCTTTTTGCATATGGGTTAAATCAGCTAAACCCATCGTGACAAAACTTCCCAACAATAAAGTCGTCATTAGTGTCACTTTCCTGTGATGCCCAGGACTACAGGTTGCCATAGATACAGATAAAAATGATAATTTAAATTTTTTTACAGTTTTAGATCTTTTGCTTACAGCATGAACATCTGGTTACGTGCAAGTAATTAACCTTGCAATGCTACCGTTGAATGCCAAGTCATATTAGTCACTCGGTTTCCGCATCATCTATTTTTACATCGTTCTTTCTTTGAGCTTGGGGGCAACTCTCTTTTTTATGTGTACGTGTGTGTGAGAGTGTGTGTGCGTGTGTCTCTTCTTTTCGTTTTTTACAACATACCTTTTGTGCTGTGCTTCTAGCTGTTTCCTAGAAGAACTCTGGCTGTAGTTGCCACAGGAGTTGTCACATGCATTTCCACTTTTCAGTTCTGTGAATCGAAGTTCTGGGAAACAAGTAAATGGCTTTTGGTTAGTGTACTAAAAGGCATGGAGAAGAAATGTTGTGCCTGTGCATGTTGTGCCTTTGACTTAGTCAAAAGCAACAATGATGCCTAAAAACAACTGGGCCATAGTGTCCTGTTTCACTTACTGAAGGATCTTTTTTGGTTACTGCTTTTGTTTTTACTTTCTGTTTAAGAAGAATAAACTTCACTGAATGAGATTATTTTAACTCAACATTGAAGTCCTTGTTTAAGTATGGAACATGTCCATAAATTTAGTACATGCAGTTCTAATGTTGCAGTGAGAACTTTTGGGCCCAATCAGGAAATCCTTACAAGATTTACAATAGAAGAGTTAGACTTGTACAAAAGTCAAGAACTTATTGATGAGAGATTCAGTTTTCTGCAGAAGTTTTGGACAAGAAAATGAAATAGTGGAAGACTATGGCTACACTGACAGAAGTCAAATGGGACTCAAATCGTCTTCTTTCTGTTTGGTTTCTCATATATGCGACATTTATGGCAGTCTGAATGGCCCCATTCCAATCTTCTCACCTCCCAAAAATCCGACTTGAGCCACTTTTATATTCGATGCAAATCAGATACATATTTGATAGTTTTCAAAGCATCTGGAGTCTGATGTTTATGTCACGGATGTGAGACATGGGTCATAATTCTGCACCAGAAGAAGGCAGACACAGAAAATCCAGACGTAGAAGATGTCTGAAAATTATAATTTTGAACTTATGGAAGAAGTCAGTCTGTGAAGCACATCACAGTCCCACCACATCCTAACAGACTTCTCTACAGGAGTTGCAGTCAGCGCTCCACCTAAGGCCATCGCTTTAAGTTTAGCTTCCTTCATGTTATGATTTGTGATGATAAAGTCGGCTCTCGTTACTGAATAACTTTAAAACTGATCCATTCACGGCTCTGTCCATTATTATTGTCCTAAAAATTTGTATAGCAGTTACACATAAATCTGATTGCAGCATATTAGTTGTATGAACGACCACACAGAAAAAATTTGGATTTCAGGAAAAGGTTGGAACACGATGACTTGCTATGTGAATGGAAGACCAAAAAACTCCTACCACAAAAACCCTGTTGGAAGGAAGACTCACACTGGACTAACCCTAACCCTAATCCTAACCCTAACCCACTGGACCAAAGGAAGGCTTGGTGGTACTAATATCACAAATTTTGTTTTTAAGGATTTGCAGCTGGAAGGCAAATATAGTTGAATGATGGATGGTTAGAAAAAAATTTAAGAAACATTTCTCATGAGAACCTTAAGCTGAAATCATGTTGAAATTTTTAGACATCTGAGGGAAACTGCTGGATTCAGACAGGAATGATATTGAAATCTAATTTTCATTATGTTCACTTTAGGATGAACTGTTCCATTCTACATTAATTCCCATAATTTATTAACTGTTTTTTGGGTTTGATTTAGTGGTGTGCCGATCGATCGGTCACCGATCACAATCGGGCAGATTTTTGTGAAAAAGTGCCTGATCGGTGATCGGCGATCATTGGCTCTGTTACCGATACCGATCACCTGCATCTCATTTCTCAGCCTGTCTGTCCAGCTGGTCTCGTCTTTCCTTCACTCTGCGCAAACGCGCAGCAACAAATCCTAAGCGATGTGTAACTATAACGCACTGAGTGATGGGGACGTTTGCGTGTTGCGGCGGAAAATTAAAGCAGGTCAAAATGCGTCAACACGACAAATCTAATATGGCACAAAAACAATGCAGCCATACTTGACGGAGTTTGGCTACATCGAGGCTCACTGCAGTAAAAAAAGACATATGGTCTCCTGCTATGGATCAGATAGCAGGTAAAGCAGACTGATGCCGGGCAGGTAACCAGCTCTGATTTGAATAGGCTGCTCAGCTCTTCATGCCTCCACTGATTCCTTTCCTGATGAAATTCTCTGTGGGAAAGCGACTCGCAGGCAACAGAACGGGTCATGTATGCAAATTGGCTGAGAATCTCAGATTTGTAATGTCACAAAATAACATCCTGCAGGCACATTACATCCAGCGCCTTATGTTTGGAATGTTTATGAAATTCCTACAGCGTTGCTTTTTACCTAAAGAAAATCTTCTATCTCTGTTAGTTTCTCCTTTGACATCCAGTTGTCTTTGATTAGACAACATATTTGAGATGAATTGGAGAAACGATTTGTCAAATGCAAAGCATGAAGTCTGGGCTGATTCTGACAGTAGGTGATTCACAATGAAAGCTGGGGAAAATGCAGTTGAAGGACATCTAGTAACACGGGACAAACTTTAAATCAATTTTTAAGATGACAACCGCAAGTGATTTTCTCCACTAGAGGTGAAAATTCTAAAGCTAAAGAGTTTTTAATTGACCAAAGCTTAAAAATCAATTCTAAGAACAATTCAACAAAATCAGGTTTGTTTATCCAGAGTAGATGTATGTAAAATGCTGTTGACCTTTGCCCTCTCTCCTCTTTTCAATGTTTTAACATTTCCAGGCTAATTTTCTAAATAGGAAGTTGCTCTTAATGTTTTGCCTGGTGAAATAAAGGTTTAAATAACAAAACTATAACCTTCTTGGTTTTGGAGAATGCCCAGAATTAAACTTTAAACTAGGCTTTATTGTCCTCTTCCCAACTTATCTTGATTGCTAAATTCTAGACAAGTTTTATCAAACAGCATATTAAAATAATGTCAAATTTTTTTGCCAATTTTGTTGGTTGGCGGAACAAATAAAAATGGTCCAAATTACAGGATGGGGAACCAGGACAGGCAAACACAAACTGACCTTTGTTTTTTTTTTAAGTGGCCTGTTGTCTATGTTTCTGGGCAGTGGATAGAAAGTTAGAGTGCTAGAATAAAAATCACACACACATGCATGAGAATCACATGAAAAGGCCTCAAGCCCTTCATTCCTCCGAGAGATTTTGCCAAATAAATAATTTTGGCTGTGTGGCACCACTCATCCAAAGGAATAACATTTTTAGTGTGGAAAACAAAACCAGCTTTCTCTCATATTTTCCAAAGATTTTACTGCATTTTTTGGGATATAATAGTAAAACATCCTACTTAAAGCAAGTAAGATGCCTGCTATTAGTTTTAGTAGGAAAATTCTGATATATATAAATATACAGATATGTCTTTGTGTTTATTTTTTTGATGTGTTGTTAAGTATGTGTTGTTCATACTTTCAAAGTTTTTATCCGATGATTAAAAAACACAAATAAAAATGTATAAAACTGTTCACTGTAATTTTGTGTCACTCAGAATACCCTTTTCTGTTGTTGCCACTAATTTAAAAGTCTATTTTTTTTTCACTTCTTTTTTTTCCTGGACTCTTCCTCTTCCCATCCCACCCATCATTGTTCTCTCACTTGTATTTCATCTTTCTTTCCTTTTCTTCTACTTTTTTTTCTTTTTTTTCATCCCCTCTCCCTCCCTCCAGTGACCGGAAAGCCGTTTTTTGTGGTGTCCAGTTTCTCCCACCGCTGGCTGTTCGGCTGGGAAGGCTGTCAGTTCTATGGCTGGGCAGGTTTCTTCTTTGGCTGTGGGAGCCTCATCACCATGACAGTGGTGAGCCTGGACCGCTACCTGAAGATCTGCCACCTCCGATACGGTGAGTCCGCTAACAGTAGCTAGCACTTTCTGACAGCACAGCACAGAAAATAAAAGGCCATGGGAGTAATAATCATCCGTCTGGTTCTTTGCTTTGCAGCAGATGACAAACTCTTCACTTCCAGTCCTTGAGTGTCCATGTTCCACATTTTAGATGTTTTTCTTGTTCAACTCACTGAATCAACTGGCTGAATTACCTCTTCAGTAGGCAGCTGAGTTCTTCAATCTTGCTAGTGAGATAATAATTTAGCTCAGGTGTGTTGAAGCATCTGAAAGTAGCAGGAAACCAGCCCTCTAGGGCTGTAGTGCCCCCAAGTGGTCATTACAGTCAAATTAATCATGATATAAGGCAGGTGTCTTCAAAAATAAATAATAGGAGATGTTGATTTTATAGCTGAAGTAGTGTACGCTGCCCGAACCTTATTAAAGTTTCACGCCATGATCCTAAAACACATACGGTTTTCAGAACAGAAGCATGCAGTCCAAAGACATGACTATGACATGACTATGAGGGGCCGTTTAGGACAAATCTATGTTTTGTCTCTCACACATTACGAAAAACTCACGCACACTGTGGTAAAACGCATGCGCGATCTGATATCCAAATTATGTGTCGCCTCTTCCGTGACACCTCTCACACATTCAAAACTGAGTCTCTCACATACAAAATAATGACTCTATTTTTATTAGTTTAAATGTGCAATCTTAGTGTTGTAACTAAGACAAAAAAATTGTTTGCGTGTGTGATATTTTAGTAGTGTAAGTGCGCAATTGTACTTAAACTTGCAGTATTTTGTGTACTTACACTTGTAGTATTTTGTGTGCGTGTGTGAGTTGCTAGTACAGTATGTGTGCGACAAAGATAAAATTTGTATGCATGTGACATTTTAGTAGTTGTGTATACGCAATTTCAGTATTTTTTGAGTGTGCGTGAGTTTTTTGTAGTGTGTAAGAGACAAAATATAGATTTTGTCCTAAAAAAAAATCTATGTTTCTATGTTTTTGTTAATGTGACAGCATACAAAGAAAGATAGAAAATCATGTGAAAGCAGATCTACCCTGGATGTGCGGCACCGCTGCACTGCAAACCCTAGAAGTACTCCAGGAAGAATGTGTGTAAAATGAGAGATCTCACGAGCAAGTCAGTGATTTTAAAAAATAAATAAAATACTGCAGTTCTCAACTCCCAAAGTTAATATTTTCCCTCCAATACTCTCCTGACTTTGTCTGCTTGGAAACTACGCTCCTACAAGATAATTCAACTTAACAGGTTCCAGAATTAAGTCCACATATTTTGTGTGTACGGACAGCCATATAGGATATATACTGAAACACCTATATTTTTCTTAACATATCCAGTATCGCAAACAAATTAATCTGTGTTCACGAATAATTTTGGTGTTCATGCATTTTCCTGCTAGAGGGTCATGATTGTTGAAGATTTCAGTGTCCAACAAAAATAGGGCCGGTTCTAATTTTGACGGATGTTGATGCGGTGCTGTGGAGGTAAACGCCCTCACTGACTGAAATGGGTGTGTATTTACTGTAGCGGCCACAGTAAATCCAGAAGTGGAGATGCAAACATCGTATATTGGGGGTTAGTCCAGCATTGATGACAGAAAATGACTCAAGTGTCCAATAAGTGTTTGGCCTTTGGCCAAATGATGACTGAATTAAAGTGAAACATGAGCTGCGCTGCTAACTCCAACAGTGTCAAAGCTTGTCTGTGTTTTTAGAATTAAAATGAATATATTTTGTAATTTTTATGATACTTAAAGATGGGTTTGGAGGTAAATGTAGGTTTATTTGTGTTCAACTTTTTTCTAATGTAGATTATATGTTTCTTACTCATCTTAGGCACATGGTTAAAACGCCACCACACCTTCATTTGCTTATCCTTTGTCTGGATGTATGCGGCCTTCTGGGCCACCATGCCGCTGGTAGGCTGGGGCCACTACGCCCCGGAGCCGTTTGGGACCTCATGCACCCTGGACTGGTGGCTCGCTCAAGCCTCTGTGTCGGGCCAAAGCTTCGTGTTGGCCATCCTCCTCTTCTGCCTCGTCCTCCCAGCAGGCATCATCGTCTTCTCCTACGTCATGATCATTTTTAAAGTGAAGTCGTCGTCGAAGGAAATCTCACACTACGATGCCCGCATACGAAACAACCACAACCTGGAAATGAAACTCACAAAGGTCAGTTATGTCCGAGGTTATTAGAGTCCACTAAAAAAAAGCAAAATACACATAGAAGTTATAAAAAACATATCCATTAAGTGAATAAAAACAATCAATGGTGGAAAAAGATTTACTACGTAGAATTACATTATTCATTTATAAAACTAAATAAAACACTGAAATTATAGATATATCACTTGATTTTTGCGTTTATAGAAAAACAAACAGTTTATAGAATATTCTTTATTGATCCCCAAGGGGAAGTTGCTTTTTTTTTTAAAGCTACTCCATCTTCGGTAATAAATACAAAGTTTGTAAAATATGACTATGTTGTATATATAATACGTAAGCTATATTATAAATGTATTATTAGTATTATTAGCCTTTTGAACTGATGTTAAATTGATTTTTTCCCCCACATAAGCAGTTTTCATCAGCTGTTTGTAAATGATGTTACTCCATATCCTCATGGCCACAAAATGGTGACAGCAGAAGGAGAAAACATCAGAATCAGCTGCTGGTCAACTATAATTAAATACATTTTTTTGAAAATGGAATCTTTTGTTGATTACTTGTTACACAATCAATGTATACATCAGCACAATATAATACTTTGACCTTTTTGAATTCTGTATCCGAAGATTTAGCAAATGCATTCTAAGACTAATTAAAACCAAATGAATTAAACAAACAAAAAGTCACATCGAAATAAAACTAAACCATAATGAAAAACCCAAAACTACTCCAACCCTGGTTATATCAAAAGGAAACATGTGAATATGACCAAAATTGGGATTACTAAAACAAATTAAGATGAAAAACCTTTCAGAATTGTTCTTGCTTAAAAAACAACAACTTAAAAGCCTCTGAATATTGTTTTCATCTCTCTCCAAGGTGGCGATGCTGATCTGCGCCGGCTTCTTGATCGCCTGGATTCCGTACGCCGTGGTCTCTGTGGTGTCGGCGTTCGGCGAGCCGGACTCCGTCCCCATCCCTGTGTCTGTGGTTCCCACCCTGCTAGCCAAGTCGTCAGCCATGTACAATCCTATCATCTACCAGCTGGTGGATCTGAAACACTCCTGCTCCAACTGCTGCATCAAGGTCATGAAGAAACCGAATCATTTTAGGAAGTCGAGGTAAAACAAGTTTATTACTGTGTGATGCTAATCTGGATCTGTTGGTTTTCACCTCCTTAATACTGTAGAGACTCTTAAGAAAAACATTTATGGTTGTATTATTTTTTCTTTCTTACTTAGTAACAATTTTTTAAGTAATATGGGTTTTATTTCCATTATCGTAATAAATAGACAGTAAACTATAGACTTTGCTGTCTGCACTAAGTTTTTTAAGAGAACAAGTTTAAAGTTTTATTTGTCGGTGTTGCTTTCACAATTTCAAAAGTTGCAAGTCGTTACTAAAACTTCCAGGAATTCCTTCATTAAGGAAACCTTAATTTTTGTCAGCTTAAAAAAATAACCAAGATGATGCTGAAAATATTGATAATGTAGAAGGAAACAGGAAATGCAGATCTTCACGTCTGTCTGTTGGCAGAATGTCCATCGGAAACTGATGACCTTGACCTCGCGCTGAACGCCTTCACTTCCTATGCACAACAGCGTCAGCTCTCAGTGTTCCTCCACTTTTTCACATGACTAAATTAGAGCTGGTTGGATTTAATCTTTTCTCAATAAATAATGTTGTTCTTTGTTGATGAAAATGTGACTTTCATATATATATATATATATATATATATATATATATATATATATATATATATATATATATGTTTTTATTTTTTTATTTTAGATGCATAGACTCA